>PVIR01005159.1:33685-67239 GCA_004026965.1 Petromus typicus
TTAAACCTGTTCTATGAATGAGCACATGGTCTATTTTGGAGAATGATCCATGAGCAGCTGAGAAGAATGTATATTCTGACTTTGTGGGGTGAAATACTCTGTAGGCATCTATTAAGTCCATTTGCTGAAGAGTCTGGTTGAGCTCAAGGATTTCCTTAGTGACTTTTTGTCCAGTCGATCTGTCTCTTTGTGACAGTGGAGTATTGAGGTCCCCTACTATTATTTTTTGGAGTTTATCTGTTTTTTCAAGTCTGTTAATGTTTGTTTTATATAGTTGGGTGCATTAGAATTTGGAGCATAGATATTTAAGATTGTGATTTCTGTCTCTTGGATTTTTCCCTGAACTAAAAGATAGTATTCATCTTTATCTCTCTTTATCAGTTTTGGCTTGAAGTCTATTCTTGAAGTTTGCAAATAAAATCGCCACTCCTGCTTTCCGCTGTTTCCAGCGGCATGGAGTATTGTTTTCCATCCCTTTACTTTTAGTCCATGGGTTTCTTTCTGAATTAGGTGTGTTTCTTGTATGCAGCAGATTGTAGGATCTTGCTTTTTGATCCACTCTGCCAGTCTGTATCTCTTAATTGGTGTGTTGAGTCCATTGACATTAATGGTTATGACTGATATAAGCAAATTTAGTGCTGCCATATTTTCCTGTTCTTGGCTGTGTTATTCTACTTTTGCCCTTTTCTCATCAGTTTCTTGATTGGTCCCATGGGTTGACTGGGTTAGGTCTCATGGACATGTAACTTTCCTTATTTTTCTCCAAGATATTCTTTAGAATGTTTTGGAGCACAGGTTTCATATTTGTGATGATTTTCAGGTGTTCTTTGTCATGGAAGTATTTTATTTCCCCATCAATTTTGAAGGATAGTTTTGCAGGATACATCAGTCTGGGTTGGAAGTTGTTTTCCTTTAGGGCTTGAAAGACTTCACTCCAGGCTCTTCTTGCATTGAGTGTTTGAGCTGAGAAGTCCGCTGTGATCCTGAAGGGCTTCCCTTGGAATGTAACTGTTTTTTTTTTTTTTTTTTTTTTTTTTTTTTTTTTTTTTTTTTTTTTTTTTTTTTTTTTTTTTTTTTTTTTTCCTGGCTGCTTTCCGTATTTCATTCTTGTTTTGGATATCTGGGACTTTTATGATGATATGCCTAGGTGTAGATTTTTTTATGTCACCAGCATGTGCATTCTGTATGCTTCATATATTTGTTTGTCCAGTTCTTTACCTTTTTCTGTGAAGTGTTCTGCCATTATATCTGTGAATGTCTTTTGATGTTTTTAGCATTGTCTCCTGCTTCTTCAGTCACTCCAATCAATCTTATGTTATTCTTCTTTGAATCATCTAGGAGCTGTTGGATTGACTTTTCATTATCACTTGCAATTTTCCATAGATTATACCTTTCCAAATCATTGTTTGAGATCCTGTCTTTTAGGTCTGAAGTTCGGTCTTCTGCCAAATTCATTCTATTGCATAAACTTTCATTTTCTTTTTTGATTTCCTGGGCTTCTGCTTGTACGTGTTTAAAAGGTTCCATTGCTTTTGCTATCTTGGACTGTATCAAGTCTATGATTTCCTCTTTGGCTTTATTAATCATCATTTTGACAGTGTCCAATATCTACTTTCATCTCATAGATCAGTTCTGATATCCATTTTATTAGATCTGCTTTGGTTAGCATTTTCGGAGGACCCTGCTGGCCTTCAAACTTCTCTATTTCCCTTCCTCCTGTGTTACCTTGAGGTTAGGATCTTTGTATCTGAGACTTTGAGTGTTTGCTCATCTCTGAGTTTTTGTCATTGCTGTTGTTTTTGGCTTTGTACCTGCCCTGTTTTTTGGCGATGTTTGTTGCAAGTCACTTTCCTCCTAATAGTTAGGAACCTTAAAATATCAGTGTCTCCTGGGTTGTTCTTTACCGTCTGTATTTGGACCTAAACAAAACCTCCTAGTTCTGGCACATCATATGTGGCACTCAATCAATACAGTCAGAACTCCTTCTCCCATCTGCTTTAGTGGCAGGAAGGCTCTGGCTCCTGGTCTACTATAATGGTGCTGCATGAGGTTCCAATGGGCCTGCCTGCTCACCAGTATAGAGTCTCTGGGCTCAGTTGTGCAGTCGGCCTGAAGGCCAGTAGGCTGTAGGCCCTGTGCAGCTGCAGTGGTACTATATGATGCTCCAACAGGCCCACTTACTCACTAATAGAAGGTCACTGGATGTGCTTCTGCAGCTGAGGTGGAGAAAGTCAGACTCGGACCTGCTAAACTCAATCCCTGGGTACTCTTTTGGTGTGGGCCTGTAGGCCAGCAAGCTCCAAATCCAGCAAGGATTTGATGGCACCATTTCCAAAGTCACCTGCTGCTAAACTCAGTCCCTGGGCGCTCTTCCAGCATGGGCCTGGATGCCAGCCAGCTCCAACCCCGGCATGGATACGATGGTGCAGACGCCATTTCCTAAGTTGCCCCCTGCTAACCTCAGTCCCTGGGCACTCTTCCGGTGTGGGAGTGGAGGCCAGTAAGCTGCAAACCAGACGTAGATTCAGTGGTGCAATTGCCAGTTCCAAGGCTGCCCGCTGCTAAACTCAGTCCCTGGGTGCTCTTCTGGTGTAGGCATGGAGGCCAGTAAGCTCCAACCCCAGCACGGATTCAGTGGCACAATCTCCAGTTCCAAAGCTGCCCACTGCTAACCTCAGTCCCTGGGTGCTCTTCTGGTGTGGGCCTGAAGGCCAGTAAGCTCCAAACCTGGCGCAGATTCAGTGGCGCAATCACCGGTTCCAAAGCCGCCCACTGCTAAACTCAGTCCCTGGGCACTCTTCCGGCTTGGGCCTGGAGGCTGGTAAGCTCCAACTCCGGCGTGGATTCAGTGGTGCAAACCCCGGTTCCCCTGGCCATTTATAAATCTTGTGACAAACGTCTATTTTTTGGGTCATTTATTTTGGAGAGTCTAGTCTTTTTTTTTTTTTTTGTATATTGTAGATATTATTCCTCAGTCTGAGGTGTCACCTGAAGAAATTTTTTCATTCTATAGTTCATCTCTTCACTTTCCTCTGCTAGTTGTTTTGTTTACTGAACAGAGGTTTTTAATTTGATATGACCCCATTTGATCTTTCCTGATGTTATTTCTTATACTACTGTAGTTCTTCTCTGGATGTCCTACACTACACATATATGTTCAAGAATTTAATCTATTTTATTTTCCAGGAGGTTAAAAGTTTTTGTTCTAAGTATTTAGATCTTTGATACATTTTGATGTTAGATTAATACATAATGAAAGATATGGTTCTAGTTTCACTCTTCTTCAGTCTTCCCTCCTTTGATGCTTTCTATAAATGAATTTCAACAGCGAAGATCATTGTCATTATCACTCTCCCTGCTATGGGAGAGTGGTTCCCTATTTGGCAGAGGCTGGCACTTTGTCAAACCCATTAGTACCAGGATCTCTATGACTGACTGAGAGAGTAGCCCTGGTTACATATTACCAGCAGAATCATTCCTAGTCTTATCATGATTTGGAGGAGCAATGGTAACAGCTAGCCCCTTTCTGAGATGTTATAATAATAAGACTATAATATCTTTCCCTTGATATACCTCCACAAGAGGTCGCAAATGGGCTGAGATCTTATTGCTTTGGATGCATCAAAGTACAAAGAAATATCCCCTTTATGATTTGTGGTGAGTTTAGCTCAGTTTATATGACCACCATCACATGGTTTCTCCTTCTCAATGTGGATCTCAAACCAGGTTTCAGAAGGTAGAAACTTGGGGTCATAACAAATGTAAAACTGGTTCTTTCTTGGGTCACAAATTGAGTAGGTAGCTTGATTACAAGCTTCCCAGTGTGGCTGCACATTTACAGTAGATGTGATACAGCCAGGCTTTGTTACAATGCTCCTCAAACATGTGGAATGAATCCTTCTAGGAATTTCTCTCCTAGTGGGGCCAGAGGGAGATTTATAAGAAGAAAGAAATGAAACTTACATTGTCATTGAGAAAACATTTTCACACTCAGCTGTGTGTGGATTGGTTTGCTTCTGGGGTAACTAGAACAGAGTGCCACATCAAGTGGCAGCTCAGCCTCACCATAGGATCATTTTGTTTGAATGGTCTGAATCCTGTTGGCTGATCCAGTTGTCTTGGGCCACCAATTTTACCCATCTGTGGTGAATTCAAGGCACAATTCCTACAACTTCCAGAGTAATGGGCCTGGACAAGATTACAGTATGAGATCCATCCCATATGGATCCCAGGGTGATTGGATTCTATTTCTTATTTTTAATTTAAATCTTTATTGGTACATTATATATACACATCATGATTGGATCCTATTTCTTGATTCAAAGAAAGTCCTCAGGCTTGAAGGGGTGTATTAGGTCTGTGAAGCTTATGAACATTCTCTGTTGTACCCTGCCATGGATAACTTGCATGACTTTTCCTAATGCCTGCCTTCTGCTTTCTTAGAGTCTGTTCCCCTAGTTCACAGAGATCTTTCTTAATTTGATCTGATTGAAGGTGGCTGGCTGAACAAGATTCCCTAAGGGGAATATTTAGTTTGCTTGGTGAGGTGATTCTTAGAAGACTATAAACAGAACCTGAAACCATCTCAAATAGAGTTCTTGGCAATATTTTTTCAACAGTTGCTGAGTGTCCAGTGCATGTGCTCCATTTTCCCTTAGCTCTGTGGCTGGTAGGCTGTGTGTAGTTTCCATCTTATTTTTAACATCCTTGTGAATCCCTGGATTATTTTGGCTATGAATGTCAGTACATTGACCCCAAAATCAAGGGTAGTCTGAATTTTGGGAATATTTCTCTGAAGAGTACCTTTGTTACTTTTTGGGCCTTTTCTGTTAGGATGGGTAAGGCTTCAATCTATCCTAAAAAGATGTTGACAAGCACCAACATATACAGATAGCTCCCTACTTGAGAAAGTTCAGTAAACCCATAAGAAAGTTTTCATAAGGGGTAACTCCCATTTCTTGAACACCTGGGGATTAGGTGGGTTCTTTTCTTGGGTTGTTTTGAGCACTTGTTAGGCTTTTCTCATAAAGTTTGGGTGATGGTTATGAGCTGCAGCACATAGAAATGATGGGCTAGTAATTTCTCTAATGCCACTTTCCCCATGTGAGACTCTTGATGGCACTGAATTACAAACCTGAAAGCCATCCTTCCATGTATGGACAGACACCTAACAGATGGATTTTTTTAAGGCTGCTCAGAGGACTTTTTTGTTTTTGTTTGAGATAAGATCTTGCTACTTAGCGCAAGCTATTGTTGAACTCACTGCCAATCAAACTTCTGCCAATCCTCCTGCCTCAGCCTTCTAAGTGCTGGTATTAGGTGTGTGTCATCATGCCCAGCTACTAAGAGTTTTTAAAATATAAATTAATAATCAGTATCAAATTCTTTGATTTTCCTATATTAAAATCATATGCCATTTAATGTATTTATTATTAATTTTAACAGGTTAACTAATTGATTTGTTTTCTAATCATAAACTACCCTTGCTTAAGATTAAAATTATTTTATCCTGTGTTAATTTATATGTAGCTCAATTTGTTTTTCTAATATTCAGTTCAGGATTTTTACATCTTTCTTAGTGACAATCTGTATACTTCTTCTCTATTTCTGTCAGTACTAAGCATGGTGTCAAGGTTACTTAGGTTCATAAATGTTAAGGGATATCCTTGTTTTATTTCTGTTTGTGGAAAGTTTGATTTTTATTATTTGTTTCTAAAAAGTTTGGACCTAGAGTTTCCAATTCAGAAAACTTTTGTAAGTTCAAAAAATAAATCATACTTTTATTAAGACAAGAAGAGAGAGAGGGAAAAAGAAAAGGTAATTTAAAGCACTTGCTGTACTAGGACAATGATTCTTAATTCTCAAAGACACTGTAAGTTTGAGAGCAGTACCAATGTCAAGGCCCAGGAAAGTCCCTGACAAAGCGTACATCGATGCTAAGTTGTGGGCAATGAATTCTTTCACAGTCTCTCTGTGGTTGTGCAGCAGCCATACTCTTAATTTTTCTGAGGTCACAGGAAGATGAGAATTATTTCCTACAGCAATATCCACTTTCTGGCCTGTCCAGGTGTCTCATCTCTCTGCTCCCTGCAGCTTCACCGCTTTCCGAAATGAACACTATTACCTTTTGCTGGAGGATCAGGACCCTTTGTCCCACTCAGGGTGGTTTGTCTGCCATTACACAGTAGGAGATGCTAGGTAGAAATGTGATAGTCACCCCCTTAGCATCAACTCCAAAGGACAGAGGCACAGAGCCTAAATAGTCCCCAGCTTCCTGTAATCTGATATTAGTTCTGGTGAAAATAAAGGCAGAGTGGGATTTAGAAGGCTGAGTTCCATTTCTGGCCCTGAGATTCTGTGATGTTTGACCAAGCAGTTTAACCTCTATTTCCTTTGTATCTGCCTGTGGATAACAGAGATGAATTCTACCTGTTCTAAGATTGCCCGATCTCTGGGGCTGAATCTAAGTTTTGACACGCCACTCCTCTGGCAGTCTCGCCTGACTTCAGCACTCTCATTTTGCCCACCTGAAGTTCACGTTTGAACTGTTTGGGGATGGCAGTTTCACCTCAGGGGTTGCTGTAGCAGCAGCTAATTCCATGCTCTCTACCTGCCTCAACCGAATGGAGAATGATAGTGGTTGAAAGCGCCAAGTGATTTCATTATTAGGGTGAACAAAAAAGTCCCACTTCCCTTCCTCCTTTTCAGCCTCTGCTTTATTTTTTTAATTGGCTCAGCAAAAAAAAAAAAAAAAAAAAAAAAAAAAAAAAAAAAAAAAAAAAAAAAAGTTAAACATTGCATATTTCCTTTGCCTTAGAAATTCAGAATGAAAGATACAGGGTGGTAATTACATTGGGGAGAAGTGGGAGGAGCCAATGCCAGGGAAAAGGAATGGCTGTCTAATCAGTGGCATGTTAGGACTATCATCCAGAAGTGCAAAGTTTGGAATGTTCATATGTGGCCCTTTTTCTGATCCCACCTTTTGACAAGTTAACGTTCCTGCAGTGGGTGCTGCCACTGTTAATATCCCTCAGATTCTCTCCACTGTACTGTGCACACTGCAAAATTAACCAAATAAATGGCCAGGTCACTTCATCTTCTGAACTTCAAAACAATGAGACTCTCCCTGATCATCAAAAAGCTCTTCACATCCTCTTAAGTGAAATAAATAGGTCACAGATGTGTAAATATCATATCTTTTCTCTGGTATGAGAAAATGAAGATGTAAATGAATTCTAGAATGTATGTTATATATTTTAAAATAGAAAATACTCAAAGTGAAATGGGATGAAGGGGAAAAATAATGAGATTATAACAAAAGAAAGGAAACAAAGCTTACATATATAGGGAGCGGGGTATGGGAAAAAGTGAGAATTAAGTTGTGTCATATACTGGTACAAATTCTCTTTGTTGAGTGCAATCATGATGTGTATATGTAATATACCAATAAAGATTTCAATTAAAAATAAAAGCTAAGAAAGCAATTGCCATCAGAGTGTGTGGAGTGTGGTCTCAGTGGTATGAGTAACAGTGATGCCCTCTGCAGGGATACAGCAGGGGATTGTCTGGGAGCGGCCCCCTCAGGTGAGGGCCAAATTTCTTTCTTCTTCAGTTACAGTGAGAATATTGAAGTTAGTGTTTTTCAACTTCTGTTAGTAAGCATTTCTGAAGCAATTATTTCTAACTAGAAGTTAAATAAAGTGTGAGATGTCATCTTAATTAGATGAACCCTTGTGTTTGAGCAGTTCACAAGCTTTTTAAGTGCGTATATGCTTACAGTCTTTGTGTACCTTATGTAAACATAACACATCTTAATTCCTTTTTCATTCCCTTTCACTCCTTTCCCTCCCCTCCATGTCTTGATCCCTTTCCTGTTTGAAAAAGATCTCTTTCCCTACTTCCTTTTTTCTACCTTCTGTTTTGCTCTTTGTTTGTAATTTGAGTTTCTTATATACTTTGTGTTTCTGATTTCCTTCACATACCATTATGGTCTCAAGGTGTATCCACTTTCTTAGAAATGACCCAGGTTTATCTTTCTTTATAGCAGAGTAATCCTCCATTGTGTGTATATACTACAGTCTCTTTATTCATTCATCTGCTGATGGGTCTATCAGCAATTTCTAAGACTTAACTATTGTAAATAATGTGCTGACTCTTGCTGTCAGAAACACAGGTAGTAGTTTACATTCCCATCAACAGTGTAGAAAGTTTCTGTTTCCCCTGCAGCCTTGCCAGTATTTATTTTTTTGATTTCTTCATGATAGCAATTCCTTCTAGGCTAATGGAGTTTAAGCTTGTTTATAATTTGCATTTTTCTTTTTTTGTCTTAATAGAATGGAGAGGAAAATTCTACTCAGCTTCCACGAAAAAGTTGTTTTGTAGGTATGAGAGTAAAAGTCTTTCCCAAGCCATGTGTTTTATCTACATTTATGGCACAAATAGAAAAGGAAATTGAAGAGAAACCCTGACTCCTGTACTCCTATCTGCATGGACATAGGATGTGACTGCACACAGGTGACACTCATTTTCCTCATTTGCAAAATGGAATACCCTCACAGGTTTGCTATCAGTTAGAGGAGATAAAGTATTCATTGCTTAGAAATATTTTTAGTAAACAGAAGTAGGCAGAATGAGCAGTAGTTATTGTTTCTCGAAGAATTAATTTTTTTTTCTGTAAAGAATCTGAGTCTCTGGCTTATGAAAAGTCTTAAAGATTAAGTGATGACTCCTGCTGACACGGGTCCAGGTCTGTGAGCTGGGCGGGCTCAGCTCTCCAGGTGTGTGGCTCCGATGTGCTCTCTTCCTCATCTATCTGCACACCAATTAGTATCAATTTGTTATAACTATTTCTGTGCCTCCTTACCACCTATCAACTTTAATTTAGTATTATCTAGTACTCTGCCTTCCTTGTTAAAAATAGAGGTCATTTTGTCGGTTAAAATGCAAGAACCTAATTTGTATCCTCCTATTTAAAGAAAGTCAATTAGAAACAACAGAAAAAATAGATGAGAGTTTATAAAACTTTAGAGAACAGAAAAGGGGTAGTATTTGAACCACTTTGGGTGCGTTATGGGTACACAGTTAGGTTTACTGGGCAAGATTGCAAATGTGATTGAGCCCCTGATGTTTGTATTTGACTAAGGAACACAAAAAGGAAAATATTCCAGATCGTTACCAAACTGTTCCCTCTGGCAAGTGCTACCACTGGAAGACACTTTTGTGAGCCCTCCAGTCATAGGATATCAGTCCCCTGTTTCACCTCTGACAGCAGCCCTGTCATAAGTGCAGCAAGGGACTGATATCCTTATTTTTCTTTCTCAGCTAGAAAATGATGTGCAGTGACAGTTGAACTCATTTCACCACTGCAAATATTACTCCAGAAAAATAATTTTCAAAATATAACAATTACCCAGAAAAGGGTCATAAGAGCTGTAAGATTTTTGTGGGTCATTACTGTAGATGAAGATGATTTAGAAGTTTTCATCGGTTGCTGAGTCATTTTGTAAGCCTATTCAGTCCATAAAATGTGGAGGTTCATAACTCATGAAGGTTGTCTTAGTACAAAGAAAAGACATGGTCATTTGGTAATTTGAGGGTAATATTATAAAGTCTTTCTTAAAACTCAAAAATTCTATCATACTTTTAAAACTTCAACAAGTTTGAATTGAACATTTTCTTGCTGTTTATTAACTTCTTGAGTGCATGTATATATTCACACATGCATGCATCCAACTCATTTGCATTTGTGCCTGATTTATGGACAACACTTTGAGATTTATAGTTTACATAGCTTCAAATCCTGTTTGGACACAGAAGGAACATCATACCTATACTTGGGAGTCATAAGTCAACCCAATGTGAGAATTTGAAAGTGTTACAATCTAATGTATAATCTTTCTTCTTTCAAAGAAGAAATAAAATATATTGGGTGTTAGTAGAAAAGAAAAAAATTAGATGTGGTTCCATAATGTGATGAAATACCAGTGGCAGATACTTACATTTGTTTTGCTTCTCGTAAGCAAAACACAATAAGCACAATTTAGGTTAAAGAAAATGAGCTATGGAGTCACATATAAGATGACTTTAAAAGTCAGAAAAAGTGATAAATTGAGTTACTATAGACTAGAAAAATCGGCAAAATACTGAGTGGAAGTGGGAGGTGAAGTGTGAGAGGATCTGGACTTTGATTTTCTCTGGTTTCCTAATTTAGCGTTTAATTTCAGCAAAGACAAATTAAAAGTGACAAATATTTTATGAGTAATATTATGAGACAGTAAATGAAGCCTTCCTTTATTCTGCTTCTTGGAAGAGAATATGTTTACCTTAGTAACTTTAGACTATTTCTGTTTACTTCCTTTTAAACAACAAACATACTATATCTTAGTCTAAATCACATGTTTCTATGCTATTGCTCACTTTTTCAGACATCAACTTTCTGTCTTCCCATTTTCCCATGCAGGTATTGAAATATTTTTATTTCCTTTTCTCTTTCTGAAAATTTTCTATCTGCCCTGTTATTTTGAAATATTCAGAGATGTGTCTTGTGGTAAATTTTCAGACTGTGGTGGATATTCAGCAGGCAATTTAAATTGGAATCATGTATTTTAGTTTTAAAAACATTGCAGATACATAGTTAACAAGTTCTTTTGTCTATTTTATTTCCCCTTGAATTTTTGTTATTTGGAATGTTTTTTCTAATTTTCAAACTTGCTTTTGCGTTTTTGTTCTTTCTGCTTTTTAGGAGAATCCTGTGGTTTTAAATCTTTGTTTCTTGTAATAGTGTTGTTTCCATTTCTGCTCTTTGGCTTTTAATTTCCAAAAATCTGTTATTTAGCCTCAAAGATCCTTTTTTAGATAACATCATTTTCATAGTTTGCAGCTGTAAATACTTTTCTTACCTATCGAAGACATTAACGAGTTACTCAGTGTTCTCTTTTCTTTTCATGGATTTGTTATCTGTGGCCCTTTTCTGTTCATCGTAGGCTCTTGTTTTCTCATGAGATGGTTTTTTTAACTATAGTAATAGATATTTATGTTTCAGAATGCCAGATCTTGAGTAGGAAGTCCGAACTCAAGGCCACGGCAGATCCTCTGGATCTTCACTTTAGGATCCACTTGGTTGGGTGCATGGTTAGCTGACATTAAAGCTCCACTTTGGGTTTCCCATCTTAGGCTACAGAAAAGATGATCAAACCAAGTTTCATGTGTACAAGTCTTTCTGATCCCATTCTTAGACCCAACAGTTGTGGGAAACTCAGCCTTCAGGTCATACATCTCTTTTCATTCAGATACATTTTCAGTGCCTAATAAATCCACTCATGTGGGAAGCTGGTACTTGTACATTCTGCCTCTAGATCCTTTTCACCTCTCTCAATCCCATATCTTCCCATGCTGAGACTGCTTTCCCATCTCCACAAACATCATCTTCGCACTTCCTATAATCTACCTTTTATTTTACTCTTTAAATTATTTGTATTTTGGGTTTCTCATATAAAAGAAACCATTTGTGTCTGATTTATTTTACTTAGCGTTATGGTCTTAAGGTGCATATATTTCAGGATCTTTAATCTTTCCAATGGCAGGTATACCTGAATTCCTAATCAGCAGTAATCTGCCAAGTATCTCCAAAAATAAATTTTTAGACTTCTTCCATCATTACAGAGAGCTGTGGTCCAGTCACACAGAGGAAAGGAGTAGGTCTACATTCCATATTTCTCCTTAAGTGAAATTTTAATTAATCAATCCAGTTTCAGAGAAAACTTGCAGTATGGAATTCTGAACATTTTGAGAGTTCTGCAGTGTGAAAGAGTTTGCTTTTAGTTTTTCTATTTCAGATAAAGAATTTAGCTTCCATATGCTTATATATAGTTTACCCTACAGTTTTTATTTAATACATATATGGGATAAATAATAACAATTCACTGTGGGTAGTTGGTACATGTATATGACATCATAATTCTTTTTCAGTGCCCTCTGCCACTTCCCTCCAGCTCTTGGTCCTTTCCCCACTTGCAAAAAATGTAACTCCATGTTTCCTTATATCTCTCTTTTATTTTTGCTTTTAATTTGTTATACTTTTGATTTCTCATATAAAAGAAACCATAGAGTTAAACATGTGTGTCTGCTTTATTTCACTTAACATTATAGTCTCAAGGTGCCTCCATTTTACCACAAATGATTCAGCTTTATCCCTTTTTGATAGCACAGGGACACTCCATTGTATAAAAACAACATATTTTCTTTGTTATTTCATCTGCTGATGGACACGTAGGCCACTCCCCAAATGCAGCTACTTTGAGTTCTACTAATATGAATATGGTGCTGTGGCTTGTGTCTAGATGTCCCCCCAAAGCCTAATGTAAATAAGGATGGGCTTTTACAGAGACAGCTGGAATTAGAATGTGCTACACCGAAATTGACTCATGGTGCAGTGCTAGACACATCCTGAGATTAAGCGTGTGAGTGCTGCCCATTTTAAGTATTCTGGATATGATAAAAGGGGAAGAAAGATGCTCTTGCTTTTGTTACCTTGTGGGCACCATGAACTGTTTCTCTTCTCTGATGCCTCTCTGCCTCATGCCACTCTGCTTTGGAGCCAACCAGTGATGGAATGAAACCTCTACAAACTGGGAGACAACTCAACCTTTCCCCTTTAACTTTGGATGTTTTGTCTCAGCAATGAGAAAAGAAACAAAGACCATGAATCACTTTCACATGATGTCTTTAACTCTTTGGGGAACATACTGAGTAGGGAAATAGCTGGGACTAAATATTAGTTTTCTGAGGAATTTCTATACTGATTTCCATCATGGTTGTACCCGATCACATTCTTTCTAACAGTGTAAAAGACTGTTTTTTTCCTCAACAACTTCATCAGCATTTGTTATTATTTGATTTATTTTGTTGATCATTGTTCATTACAGAGTAAAATGGATTATGAGTGTTGTTATAATTTGCATTTCTTTAGTAGACAGAGAAGGTGAAACATTTTTCCTGTAATGAATGTATTGGCCATTGGTACATGTTCTTTTAGAAACTTGCCTATTGAAAATTAGATCTTATATTTTGTGCTCTATTTTTTTCCTAGTTCTTTAAACACTCATGGTATTATTCCTTTGTCTGATTTGTAGCTGGAAAAGATTTTTCCCCTTTATGTAGGTTGCTTCTTGACTCTGGATGTTGTCTCTGCCATTGTGCTGAAGATTTTTAACATGATGTTATCTCATTTGTTGTGTCTCTTTATTCTTATGGCATTGAGGATTTTTTCAGAAAGTCCTTTTATATATCTTTGCTCTTAGGGGTTTTACCTATTTTATCTTTCAGCATGCTACATATTTCTAATTTAATATTCATACATTTATACCATTTTGATTTTAGTGTAGTGCACTGTAAAAGATATGAGCCCACCATCAATATTTTGTATGTTGGTAGCCAGTCTTCCAAGTGCAATTCACTAAAGAGCGTGTTTGTCCTCCAGTATTTTTTTTTTTTTTGGCTCTTTCATCAAAGATCAAGTGCTAAATGTGTCTGGGGTCATTTCTTTATCCTCTATATGTTTGATGAACCCACCTTTCTGTTTTTGTGCCAGTCTCATACTGTTTTTTTTTTTTTTTTTAAATCAGTTTAGCTTCTTAATGTGTCTTTCAAATCTGGGATTATAATGTCTTTTGCTTGGTTCTTATTACTGTGGACTGCTTTTGCTATTCTGGATCTCTTTTGGTTAATAAAAAAGGGTTGATTTATTTAGAAATGTCAATAGTATTTTGAACATCTCATTCCTCATTTTAGGTGCAAAACTTTCAACTTTTCTTCATTCAGTATAGTACTGGCAGTAGATTTGTTATGTCTTGTCATCACATTGAAATTATATTTATTTTCTTTTGATTTTTAAAAAGTCATAGAAGGATGTTAGATTTTATCTGCATCTACTGATATAAACATGGGATTTTTGATTCTGGAAAGATGGAGGAAGAGTAAAAGTATTTTTATCCTTATTTCTGCTTATCTGGTATAACAAATACATGGATTCATATGTATTTAAATAACTTTGTTTCTCTAGGATGAAACAGTGAGGTTGTGTTATTTAATTTCTTGTGATTGGTTGCATTCTACTTGCCCATATCAGTTTGAGCCCTTTTATATCCACATTCATTAAAGAGATTGACCTGAAGTTTTCTCTTTGGGCTGAGTTCTTCTTTGGTTTTGGCATCAAAGTACTGCTACCTTTCAGGAGTGAGCTGGGAAATACTCAGTCCCTTTCAGTTTTGAAAGATTTGAACATCAGTGACATCATATCGTTCCTGAAGGTCTTGCAGAATTCTCCAATGAATCCACTGGCTTTTCTTAATTCATATGTTCTTTTATCAATTACTGCCTCAATTTCATTGACTACTATTGGATTTTTCAGAGTTTTTATGTCTTCTTTTCTCAGTTTTGGTGATGAATAGGTGTTTAGGAATCTGTCAGTTGCTTCAAGATTCTCCAATTAGTTGGAGTGCAGTTTTCCATAGTAGTTACTAATGATCTTCTGGATTTCAGTGGTCTCCAGATTGTTTTTATTTCTAATTACATTGGCGTGGGTCTTTTCTTGTCTTCTTCAGTTAGGTTTGACTAATGGTTTATCTATTTTGTTTATTTTTTCAAAGAACCAAATCATACATGAATTCATTCTTTGTGTTTTTTCATATAAACATTAGTAATTTCTGCTCTGATCTTTATTATTTCCATTATTTTTTTGATTTTTGTTTTGTTTTGTCTTGTTTTTGAATCAGGGGTCTCACTTTGTAGTTCAGGCTGGCCCTGAACTCAGCCTCAAACTCACATCACAGCAATCCTCCTGCCTCTGCCTCCCAAGTGCTGGGATTATAGGCATGAGCCACCACGCCAGCACTGGGGTATGTGGTACTGGTTGCTGCTGGGCATGAGTCTCTACACCCAGTATTGTATGTGGTTACCAGGGAATCAAACCTGGGCCTCTGTGCTTGTGAGACAGGTTCTGGAACCACTGAGCTAAATCCCTGGCCCTATTATTTCCATTCTTATATTAGTGTTGGGTTTGAACTATTTTTCTAATATTTTAAAGTACATGATTTGGTTATTTATTTGAGCTTTTTCTATTTTACTAATATGAGCATTCACAGTAAAAGACTTCTCTGGTAGAACCATTTATAGGGTTTCCAACAGGCTTTGGTATACTGCATTAACATTATTATTTGATTCTAGGGAATCATTTAGCTTCTCCTGTGACCTACTGAGTGTTCAGGAGTACTTTATTTAATGTTCAAGTATTTGTAAAATATTTGTGGTTTCTTTTGTGACTGCTTTCTACTTTCATTGTGCTATGATTTGATAGTATACATTGAATGATTTTCACTCTTTTGTATCTGTTTTATCAGTCTTCATGGACAAGTATGTAATCTAGTTTGGAGAAAGTTTTATGAGTTATTGAGAGGATTCTGTTATATTAGGAAGGGCACTCTCTAAGTCCATTTGTTTAAAGGGGTCTTTGACTCTGGTAATTCTGTAATTTTTTTATTATTGTTTAGTTTCCTCTTTATGAAAGGGGATAGTAAGGTCACTCAGTATGAATTTGTTGGAGTATATTTCATCTTTGTTCAGTAGTAGTGTTTGTTTTATGATGTTAAGTGCACCAAAATACAGTCTTTATATTTTTATAATTGTTAACTTCTTTCTGTTGATCTCTTAACTATTATGTAGTAACCATCGTTATCTCTTCTGTTCAGTTTTAGTGTGACATTTTTCTTTGAGAAAAAAATTGCTCTCATGTTTGCTTGTAGGTCCTGTTGTTTGAAATATTGTTTTCCATCTTTTGAATTTTTTACTCTCTGAATTTATTATTGTATTTGATGTCTTTTGAATATAATAGACGGTTAAATTCTGTTTTTTTTTTAATCCAGTTTACCAATCTGTGTCTTTTACTTGAAGAATTGAGGCTATTTACACTGAGTTATTTAGGAAAGGTATTGATTTATTCCTGACATTGCATTTTCCATTGTTACTTATTTTTCCCATATTGTTTAAGTGCTTGCTTTGCTTGATGTAGTTATCCCATCTAATTTTTGTACTGTTGGTTTCATTGTCTCTGCTTAGGACATTCTTGGTTATCTTTTGGAGATTATATTTTGGTATTCAGCAGGCTCTTAAGGTGTTCTTTGTTATAGGGTGTCCTTATTTATCCATCAATTTTGATAAACTGTTTTACAGGATATATTGGTTTGGTTTGGGTGTTCTTTACTTTCAGGATTTGAAACTTTTTACTTCAAACTCACCTTGCCTTTAAACTTTATGTTGAAGTGTTTTCTGTAACCTTAATGGGTTTACCTTTATAAGTGATTTTTTTCTGATATCTTCTAAGAATCTGTCCTTATGTATAGTTCTGGGATTTGGACTATGATGCCCTATGGAGAGTATTTCTCTCATAATAATTATTTGATATTCTGTAATCCTTGCTTCCTAAATGCTGTTTTTCTCTCATCCTAGAAAATTTTCTGCTATAAATTCTAAAAATATATTTTTGAAATTCTGTGTCTTCTGTCCTTTAATTTCTCACTAACCTTGATATATGTCTTGGTATATGTCTTCTTTGCATCATTTAATAGTGTTGAAAGATTTTTTTCTTGCTCTTCACATAAGTAATTTCTGCTATATATGAATTCAATAGAACCCTTTGTTTCTAGAATTTCTGTTGCCTTGTTTTCTTCATATCTCTGAGTGTATATGTGTGTGCACACACGCTGAGTGTTAATGTCAAATAAAGTGAGGAGAATATGTTGTTGGTGAATATCTCTTTAGTTCATTAGAGTCTATTTTACAGTGAGGTATTCTTGCATTTCCTTGTCAGAGGTGTTGTTTTCCACTCCAACCTATTTAATTTAATTGGATCAAATCTCTTTGCTGTGTAGTAAGCAGAGAATTTCTGCTAGTCTATACAGTGTCAACAGATCCAACCATATGTCACTTATCAGCTTTAAAACTTTTTTCCATTGTATCACCCTTTTGTCAATACTACTTACAGACTACATCATACTGCCATTTTGGTTCATCTATACTGTGGAGGGTAGGAAAGCAGGAAATAAGAAGGGGAAAAGAAAGAGGTATGTCAGTGGGAAGAAAAGGAGATAAGAGAAATGTCAATAGGTAAAGAATAGACAAGAGGCTGGACTGTTCTGTTAATTATTTTTGTAGCTGGAATAAAGAGTGTTGACAGTGTTTGAGAGAGTATTTGTACAATTAGATAAGGTGTGTAGGGCATGTGCTTAGAAGCAGAGGAGGTTTTGAGGATGGGATGAAATAATTTTAATAGTAATAAATAAATAAAGGAAAAAGTATCAAATGCACTAGTTATAGTTAGTTGTAAGGTATGGGTGGTTATAAGGTATGTGTTTAGAGTTTCAGGGAGACTGTGAGATTATTGAATCTCATTGATATATTAGTAGTTAGTTTTGTTTGAATCCTCTAAGTCCAATTTTGTTAAGCATTATTCTGATATGTCCTTACTACTATTTAAATTATACTAGTGGTTAATTATTATTCTCTAGGGAATATATACAGGCACATATATATATAATATACACACATACATACACATACATACATACATATACATACACACACATACATATACATATATATGCGTATGGTAAGTGTATGCTAAATGGAAAGTAGAAAACAGCTAGGAAACAGGGAAGAAAATGAGGTAGAGAGGAGAAAAAAGAATAGGGAGGGGAGAGAGAGAGTAAAAAATACAAGAGAAACACTGAAAAGGGGAGCAAGTCAAGTGGTAAACGTTTGAAAGAAGCAAAAATCAGGAAAAAAAGAAAAGAAGAAAAATAAAAACAAAGCAAAATAAAAAGTAACCAAGGTGACCAAAGCAAACAAAGAAATAAGGGAACAGTACCTATAATAAAAAAATAAAAACAGAAGTAGAAACCTTTCCGTATTGGTGATGGCATTATCCCAGACCATGCACACAGCTTCCTCTATAAGAGAGTCACAGTCTAATTGCCACCAGCCATGCAGTTTCCCTCTGTGGGTCAAGAAGTTGCCTGGCCTCGGTGGTGAGAGCTATTGTTACTTGCAATCATATGTTCTGGCTGCGAGCTGAGTTCTGGGCACAATCCACTGCAGAGTTCTGTGGATCTGATTGCCTTCACTGATTTGTGGGAGAGATAATGTCCTGGAAATCATTGTGATGCCCCTCCACCAGCCTTCTTTCCCAAACATATGCCCAAAGGCACTCACCCTTTCTCTGCTTGCAGTAAACTGTCTCAGCCCTGCCCCACTACAGAACCTAGAGCCACCCCCAGGCTTGGCTGAGGTCCCCCTTTGCTAACGTGGAGGTGGGCAAGACCCACTCTCTCATTGCTTAGTGTATTTATGAAGATCACAAGAGCGTGCCCACTCTATTCTGGCTGCTTTCAATTGCCCTCTCACCATGGCACTACCCTCTGTCCTGTCACAGGTACCAGCACTTTTCTATATGCTGCATGCTTGTTATTGTGTTGATCTTCCTTCTTCCTGTCTTCCAGCAGCTAGCAGGTGCTGGATACATCCCTTGGGAACCCCCAGCAATTGTGCACTGGATGCTCAGGATGCCACGAACAATACAATACTCTTATTATATGAGACGGGAACTGAGGATGCATTTTTCTTCCTGTGTGTGTCAGGCAAGACTTTCTTCACCCCAGTCTCACCATTCACCAGAGACAGATCACCTCTGTTTGGAAAACATGGGTCTATCTCACAACTTGTGGACAGCAGAGTGATTGTTTTTAAGTTGTAAGTTTGTTCTGCTTTTACTTTCTTTGAATATGTCTCACTCACAGTGTCCCATAGAGAGGTTAGAGTGGCTGTGTGTGTCCGCAACCACTCAGGCCATTCTGTATGGGACAGCTCCCACCCCTTCTTCCAGGTCTTTCCAAGAAGGGTATATATTCCAGGTCTGGGCTGGGCAGGTGGGGAAACTATGATCTTGGAGTGGTCTGGTTTCTTCCCACACACTCAATAAAAAAAATAATTTTACTCCAGGTAGGTCTTCTTTCCATTTTATCCTTCCATGTGAGACTTGTTCCCCCCCACCCCAAAGTATCTGCTTTTCTCCAGCACTGATTCAGAGGCATCCATTCTAGATGATCTTTTTTTTTTTTTCTCTCTCTCTCTCTACTATTATTTCCTGTCTAGCCTTCAACCCTTGGTTGTAACTTCCTTTCGTTTCATTCCTGTGTTCTTGGGATTTATGTCTTAAAAATCCCTCTAATTTTTATTAGGTTTAGAAGGTTATCAGAGGAAACTGACTCTAAGGAGTGCATTTGATACTTTTTTCCTTTATTTATTTTTTACTACTAAAATGATTTTAACCCACACTCCAAGCCTCTTCTCCTGTGCACAAAATCTTTGCTTGCATTTTCCCTTCCATTTTCACTTCTTTCACCTCTCTTCTTTCCTTATTCTCTCCCCTTGTCCTCCCATTTGAACACTGTCTACCCAATAAAGAAGGATGAGCTTTACACATTTGTAGCTAAATGGATGAACCTTGACCCCATACTCTTCAGTGAAATAAATCAGATACACATGTTTAAATAATGTGTTGTTTCCCTAATGTGAGAAACTGAAAGTGGAAATCAGGACCAAAATATACAACAAATGTTGGGAAATGGGCATTTTAGACTTTTAATCAGAAGCTGTCATCAAATTTTGCCTTTGTTTTTTCAGCATGTGAGGTACTGGGGACAAAGTACTGCTTAGAAAGTGATAGGGAAATCCTATGGGAAATGAACAGGATTTGAACCAAAGTAATAATGATAATGAATGTTTTCCGAAGAAGATTCAGGGCTAGGGATTTAGCTCAGTGGTTCCAGCACCTGCCTTGCAAGTGCAAGGGCCCAAATCCAATCCCCAGTAACCACATACAACAGTGCCGGGTATGGTGACTCATGCCCACTGGCAATCAACACCACATACCACATTGCCAGGTGTGGTGGCTTACCCCTGTAATCCCAGCACTTTGGAGGCAGAGATAGGAGTATTGCTGAATTCAAGGCTGAGTTCAGGACCAGACAGCACTACAAAAAAAGGCTTGACCCTTAGAAAGCACCATTAGACACTGATGCCCAAGACTAGGGCTTGCCTGCCTCTACACTGACCACACTGTGGTTGTCCAGGGACACTCTAGGTATACTAGGTGCAGCTGAGTTCCCCAGAACCTCAGGCAGCACAAGTAGGCACCTGTGCCTAGAGCTGGGGCCTGCCTGCCTCTGCTACCCAGTGCTGTTCAACCAAGGTGATCTGAATGTTCTGTTTGAGTGCCTTCCATGGTGTGCCAGAACTAGAGTTGTGCAGAGCCCTTGCAGACCCAAGAAAAACGACCCAGTTGTTTTTAACTTTTAACCCAGTTAAAAGTCCTAATATTAGGAAGAAAGAGACTAGTAACAAACATTGCTAGACAACAGGGCAGGTAGAAAGCCAAAACAACAGCAGCGACAAAAGCTCAGAGATGAGGAAAAATTCAAAGTCTCAGATGTAGAAATCTTCACCCCAAGGTAATATAGGGGAAAGTAAAATAGAGAAGTCTGAAGTCTGAGGCTCAATCAACAGGACTCCATCCATCAACCATCAGGGTTCCAGTTTTGAGTTTTCTAGTGCTTGATTACCATAACACTTCTCAGCTGCCAACTGAAACTGAATGTAGAGTCCTAACTCTGGACATATCTACTTCCAGGTAAAGTACATGACCTCATATGCCCTGAGAACTCAGCCTACTGGACTGCTTCTGTGCTCTGCCATGGGACTTCAACATTGTTGATGTGTAACTAACTTTCATCTGCAAAACTGGCCAATCAGCTCAGCAGATAAGAGCCTAAATCTGATTTAGGTGCAATTTATGGGACCAGGTTGCCTTAGGGAACAACCTCACATATTTTTACCATTGATGACAAAGAAAACTGTTGCAGAAATTGTGAATACATATATATGCTCCAAAGCACATGTTTTCCTAAAGAATATTTTAATCTAATAGAAGTTTAGAATTTCATTATTACATATAAAGTGATATGGCTGAAAGGAGAGTAAATTAATTTGGAATTTTAAAATATGATCTTGATTTCTCTATGTTATTTAAGAAAAGTTGGCTAACACATGACCCTTTCATCTTGTATAAATTGTGATTAAAATATAGGGATGCTACTAAATGTCTTACATAATACATTAAAAACATGTACATGTAAATTATAACAAAATGTTTATTAAAATGTTGCTGTTTAAATAGCTACTGGGGTAAATGAGCAAGTACAAGTGAATATATTTTTCAAGGAAAATTTTTATTTAATATAAAAACCTATCCAATAAAATTGAATGATAAATGAAAATTTAGCAGAAGAAATGTCATCATTTTAAAAATGACTTTTGAAGATTGTAGGCTTAAACTATGGATGATGTTTGTTTTCTTATTTTCCTGATAGAAAAGATTAAAACAACACAATTAGTGCAGAAAATTTTATAATCATAGAAATAAAAACCATTTAAAATTGTGTTAATGTAGAAGGACCAGGATTTTGAATATAATAGGAAATATATATCTGTAGTTTACAAAAACTTAAGAAAAATACACTGAGTTTAGAGAGTAGACCTTCTTAATAACTAATGGTAGAGAGCAGAAAATTAAACTAAGCTCTGACCCATCTCATTTTGTAGAGTTGTATCTTTTATGTGGATCAGTAATACTATAAGATCAATTTTAATATATTCTCCATTTTATAATTGAGAACACTGAAGCAGAGACCAAATTACTCATCTAGACCCCAACCAAAATTGAATATCCAATAAAATGCCTAGATGGATCTAAACAGGATGGCCTGTCACTAATGCCCGATCTTTTCATTGTTCTATCTCCAATCTTCATTTATTGAATATTTCTTATCTAATAAATAAGACACATCTTTGCCCTGTAGAAATGTTATCAATACAAACAAACAAGCATAAATATTAAAATACAGTAGGTAAGTTAATACAAAATGGCATTATGAAGGAGTTAGGAAGATGTTACTTCACTAAACAGGAGAAAAGCATTAAGTAAGGTTTTACCAAGGAAGGGAAATTTGATCTGAGTTTTGGAAAAAAACAAACAACTAGCTAGCCAGAAAAGCAGAGTGATAGCTGGCCAAAGTGCTCTATTTCTTCCTGAATTGACTTTTACCATAGTTTTATATTATTTGTCTTTTATGGATATGGTGGTCATCAACTGATGAACAAACATTTAAAAGATTCTCATATTTGTGAGATGGTAAACAAGGTCCAAGATGTTTGCTGGAGTGGATCAGGATGATCAAGTTTACTCTCTTCTGTTACCAAGAGATGCTGCAGGCACATACGGGCTGGTTTCCCAGGACCATCTTGTTCCCATACAGTCAGTAGAACTTGGGGAGCTGGCATGGGAAATCTCTCCAGTGTTCTGGATCTGTAATTTTAAAGTGAGGCTTTTCCTTCACTCTTGGAAAAAACCATAATTTTCTATGTAGTCTTCTATTTTATTTATTTTATTTTTTAAAGAAATCTTTATTGGTATAATATGAATACACATCATCACATTCAATATTGAGAGTTTATACCAGAATATGACATGACTTGGTTCTCATTTTTTCCCCTTTTTCCTTGCTCCGAAACTCCCCACCCCTTATATACATAATGTTTGTTTCCTTTTTTTCTTTATTACTATCACATTCTTTTTCCCCCTCATTATTTACCCTACACCCCTCTTTCTTTTAAATATTTTCTATTTCACAATATTAACTATACATACTACAACTCATTTACAACTTCATTTTCTTATACCAGAGAAAAGATATGGTATTTACACAACTATGACCTCCTTATTTCAGTTATGAAGATGTCCTCAAGGTACATCCATATGAGTATGAATGACTCAGTCTTATCATTTTTAATGACAAAGTAATACTCCATTCTATAAAAGAACCACATCTTCTTTATCTAGTCTCCAGTTGACAGACATTTTGGTTGTCTCCAAGATTTAGCCATCCCAAACTGAGCTGCTATAAACCTGGTTTCACATCTGTTGCTGTGATATGAATCTTTTAATTCTTTTGCGTATATACCTAGCAGAGTGAGGCTGGGTCAAATGGGACCACTAATGCTAGGTTTTTGAGGAATCTCTACACTGATTTCTACAGAGGTATGTAGTCTTTTATGAAAGAAGCAATTAGAAAGCTTTACAAAAGCAAATTTTGTCAGACATTAAAAAGTAATAACAAGTGCTATTATGGTGAATCAAGAACAAAGAAACTTGAAAGACACAGAATTTACTTTCTTAAAGTTACCAGGTACAGGTCAAGCACTGAGCACAATTTGCTTGCATCTTACTGAATCCATGTTTTCAACTGAAACTTTCATCAGAGTCAGTGCTGCTTTGTCTCAGATTTCATCAGAGCTGAAGAAAACAGGTACTTTCTGTACCTACATCGCAACAACTGGAGGAAGACACCGAGGCTTATTTGTTGGACATACCCAGGTTTGCAAAAGACAAAAATACTACTCCTGCTTTGTCCACTTATGTGAAGCTGTCGACAGAAATATGCAAACTTGAAAATTCCATATCTAAACTTGATTCTTGGTGTTTCAATGCATTTATACTATAATAGAGTACTGCTGGAGATTTAGTCTAAAAATTAAGTGTGTCAGTGTGTTTCATTCTCCCTATCCTTGCACTGAATTGGCTTACATTAATGAAATTTTGGAAACAAGATTATCATAGTTCCTTAGAAGCTATTCTGAGAGGAACTCCTCAATCACTGGGCTCTTTTCTGCAAGCATGTCAGGAAATTATTTTTTTAAAAAGGCTGTGAGTTATAGAGGACTGGCATTTAGAATGTGGTTTATTGGGATGCTAGAGCAAAACTTTAAGCAAAACAAATCTCAAGGTGTCTAAAGAAGCCCCAAGGCAGACAGATAATCCAGGTAAGGGAGTTAGAGGGGTGGAGAAGCCCTTATAAAGGACATGTACTCAGATGTGAGAAACTTATTTCAAAGAAACAATGAGAGAGGTCTGTTTCAACTGTACTTTATGATTTCTTATTTGAGGATAATGGGTTGACACTCCTTGGGATTTCCATTTGCATGCCTGGAGCCTCACTGATTGCATGGCTCATTTGTTATATGGCTCAGGCCCCCTACACAATAGTGACTCCTTCCCTCACATCCCTGCAGCGGTGTAGGTGACTCCCTGCCACCCTTTCCTTCTGCTTCTACTGTAGCCTCCTCACCTGCCTTAGGGATCTTATCCTTTCCCAATTCCCTTTCTCAAACCCCAACCTCAACCCTCCTCTAAATGTCAATACATGTTCTTGAATCCTACAGAGAAGAAGCTGTGTATATCTGCAAACCAACTCTGAACTCTTTCGCGTGCGGAGAGTGAAACAAGTATCATAATGAATTTTACCCTTCTGTGTTCCCCAGCTCAGTACTTGTCTGCTTCTTCAATTGTGCAGTACACTGGCAACCTCATTCCCTTAACTTTGCCTTACAGGCCTATCTTCATATTTTAATTTTTCTTTTTTTCCTCTTTCTTACCCAACCACACCAACTCTCTTATGCGTTCTAGTGTTATGACAATGCTTTTTGTCCCACATCATTGCTGCTTAAATGTTCACATAGCTCTGTCTTCCTTAGCAGGTGATAAGCTTTTTGAAGGCTTAAGTGTCTTGTCTGGGCCTACTCTTCACTCAAGTAATAATATGTTTTATGTTTATAATAGATATTGAAGTGTCTTTATTTATATTGTTAGAATATTTTATTAATTAATATTAATACGATGCCATTATAAATACAGCTTCATGCAAGCAAAGAGAACTAAGAGATTCAAATGGAATATCCATGTTTATGCTTAAATAAATCAGTTAAGGATGATGGAACATAGTTAACTGATTAGGAACAAACTAATATGCCAGTGTGTGCCATCTATATGCTAATTTAGTGCTCATCCTTCTGATGGACTTAGCCCCTAATACAAAGGTAGACATTGTGAGCCAGTAGTGTCTCAAGCTTTATATTGAGAGGTTGAGATAGAATGATAAAGATACAGGATTAATTATATCATGCAGGTCAGGACAAGGGCAATGAAAGTCATGTTTGTAGCATTGTACAGAAGTAATGTAATTGAGGAAGGTAGAAGAAGTGTGGGACAATGAGGCAGGGTGGAGTTGAAAGAAAGCTTTTCAGGGAAAACTACCCTTTATAGAGAGGAAGCACGGGTAGAGCATCAAGAGAGTTCAGTGGTGTTTGGGTTTCATAAGAAGTTAAACATGGCTGATGGAGGAGCGAGGTAGAAGGAATTGATGTTAAAAGGAACCAAAATGTTACATGTATTTCATTTACCTGTCCTTATTGATTGGTGGTTTTTAGCCTTGTTCGTAGGAGGAAAGAAAAGCAAGCTATCTCTTCTTTTTATTGCTCTTTTGTAAGCTAATGCTTCTCCTTTACTTCTCTGCTTCTAGGCCACCTCTGCAAAGGGAACATCTCTGGTACTTCTGCCTAAATTCTTCTTTCTATAAGAGAAAACTTAAAAGTGGACAACTAGAGGGAAAGAAGGAATAGAATTTCAAAGAGCTTGGGCAGATTAGGCCTCATTGAGAAGTCAGTATGTGTGCAAACTTTAAAGATCATGAGAAAATTCATTAGGAAAATCTTCTGGGGAAGATCTTCCCAAGGCAGTAGTATCAGGAGGTGCAAAGGCCCTGAGGCAGGATCATGTTTAGCTTAAGGGCACCATTAAGAGACCAGATCTTGTGTATACTCCATTTGCTTTGTACAGAATAAGTACGCAAAGAATATCCTTTGCATGAATAAAGATTGTATAAAGTTTCTCAAAGAGTGTGTTCAATCCCCAAGTTCCACCTTGACTCTCACTAATTAATACCCAGAGGATTGAGGTTAGTAAACAGTGTTTAAACAGTATCTCTCTTAATGGATACCCATTAATAATGCCATAAAGACACCACAGATACTTTCCATATAGCTGTGCATACCATCTCTGCAGATAAATACCCCTCGATGTGCGTGTACAATAGTGACACTCAGTGGTTGACTGGGTGAATCAGACGTGACCTCCCTCTAGATATCCCAGGAGGTAGAGCAGATATTGCTCAGATTTCTTTGGAAAGTTGGTTGTCTTGTTAATTCAGGCAGGTATTAACTACCCAATATATTCAGCACATCCCTCGTTGTAAGCTGTCAGGCTGTGACACAACATCACATAATGTGACGTTACAGGATACATAATGCCTGAATTTAAAAAAAAATCCCAGACACTTCTTTCAGTGAAATAGTAGGTAGGTAATCTGAATATTTGGGGTAATTGGCTGTAGGAAGAGAGAGGCATCATTATCCCTGGCTCCCTAGTGAGCGTTAATTAGCCATATTGCTTCATTGTGTGACAAAGGAAGCACAGCTAGTCGTGCTAAATCTATAATGACACCCAGGCTTTAGGAGCACAGGTATTTTAAACTACCTTGACTGACTGACATGTAGGTGATTCTATTCAGCACCTAACAGTGAACTCAGACAGTAGTAGGAACTGTCTGCCCTCAGAGGTGCAGGAGTTTGTTACTGTGACTGAAGAGGTTTCCTTTCCTTTGCCTCGTCCCTCCCCCAAGCCAAATCACCTTCCAGTTGGGGAAATTATCAGTAATCAAGACAACAGGCCTATGTTCTATCTGTGCTTTAAGGACAACACGTCTAGGTTTCCAAAGCATCAGGGTCCTTAGAATTTCAACAGTTCTGATCCTTTATGGGTGGGCTGTGACAACTGGGAAGCCCCTACAAGTCCCTCTTATATTTTGTTCAGCTGTGGCAGGAAGGTTACAGGTAGAGTAGCAAATTTCTTAAAAAATTAGTTTTGGACATTCAATATTATAAGGTATAAAAATAATAATAATGATAGTGGTGATGATATCAGAGATGGTAGGCTGGATACTTATAGATACAACATCAGCCTCGCGGTTTGGTTTTCTGACTGAAGATGAGAAATCAGTTGTCTTACATCGAGGAAGGTGATGTTCTTTATCATCCATCTGTTGAAATGCTCCAGGGATCTTTACATTTTATCCTAGTGACTTGGGAAAGACTTGACTTTCTCAACTTCTCAACAGTGTCATTGGAAGCCAAGCATACAGAAGAAGTTGGATGGTCATAGCAAACAAATAGGCTAAGCTATATACCTGCTGGGGAACCTGCACATGCCAGTGGACTCTTACAAAACACTGGGAAGTGAAACTTCGGGTTTGAAAATCTGTGCCATCTGACAGAGGTCCTGAGATAGCTACTGACTAAACGATGTAATTCATCTGTAATTAAATATAAATTTTTTGAGTGAGTTCTGAGATTAGTTATAACTCATCTCAATCTAGGGGTGGTGAGTCTATGCATATGTATAGGCTGTTTGTTATCACTGAAAGCTCTAAAATATTCACCATCACCGTTTTAGTTACTTTGTCTCTTATTGGTACAAAATACCAGACATACAGATTAAAGGAGGAAAGGTTTGGGCTGGGGATTTAGCTTAGTGGTTCCGGTACCTGTCTTGCAAGCACAAGGACCCGGGTTCGATCCCCGGTAACCACATACCATGCTGGGTGTGGAGATTCACACCCAGCAGCAACCAGTACCACATTCCACAGTGCCGGGTGTGGTGGCTTACGCCTGTAATCCCAGCACTCGGGAGGCAGAGGCAGGAGGATTGCTGTGATGTGAATTTGAGGCTGAGCTCAGGGCCAGCCTGAACCACAAAGTGAGACCCTGTCTCAAAAAACCTTAAAAAAAAAAAAAAAAGGAGGAAAGGTTTATTTTAACTCACAGTTTGTAGAGGTTTCATTCCATAGATGGCTGGGTGCAAAGCCAGGCAGCAGATCAGAAGAGGAATAGTTTATGGCATACATGGCAGGCGTGGCATATCCAAGCCACACCTACACCCAGGCACCTCTTTTTCCAGACTTCATGTTCCAGCATCACAGCCAACTAAGAGCCCTCAGTGGGCTACATCCAGGCTCCATCTACCTCCCTGAAGCCCCACCCATAACACATAATGCTTCAGCGGGGACATCTAAGCCGTAACACCTGAGGATGCAAACTGATTTGGCTGTGTCATCTGACACTGACACAGCATGGGTGATTGAAAGGAAGATGAAGACTCTGAAAATAAAGCAAAGGTATGGAATTATACTGAGACAGAATATTCAAAGAACTGACTTTCAGTCCTAAACATATGTTCTGTGAGGACTTCAATGTCACCAAAAATATCTTCACACTTCCCTTCTATTTTCCTCTGCTTAATAATAGTATTGTGTAGTACTGTTTGGCTTAATAAATGTGTCCACATATATTAGCTCACTTGCTTCCTATTTTATCAGCACAGAGTATTTACTGTTACTCATATTGCTAGACAAATCATTTGCTTGTGTCTCCCCACCCTCATCAGGTGCGTTCTCCTTTTTATTAAGTCATCTCCATGTTTTCCTGAATTAGAACAACAAATTCCTCAACGGCACTTAATGTGAAAGCTCAGAATAAATTTTTTATGCTATCAAGAAAGATAATAAGAAAGAAAAAGAAGTGCTATAGAGAAGAAAGGTTCCTGTTCTGTTGTGGGTGCTGATGATCTGTTTCCACACTAAGTGAATGATACTCCTGTTGGGACTTTCTGCATATCTCTTGAATGGCCAGTGTCACAAAATCAGCAAAAATTCTGTAATGTGGAAGAACAGGAATTTCCAATGGAAATATTTCAGGTAAAAGAGATTATAATTTCCTCTATATGTGAGAGCTAAGAATCCTACGTTCTTCATTTAACAGAGAGTTGTTGTGGGAATGTTGTACCAGTAATGTATTCTGCCTGATTGGTGCACAAATTCTTGCTGTTTGTCAGGATTCCTTTCAATGGTTCATCTTGAAGAGGGAGATCCAAATTGTATTAAATAAATTCTCTAGAAACTCTCTTGTGTAGTGTCCTTGATTTTTCCCAGTTGAATAGGAAAAACTCAAAACCATATAAAGCACATTATAGTGATTGTAGCTGTTTTCAGTTTCTGGCAAATGAATCTTAATCTGCATAGAAACTAGATGTGAATTACGTATGACTATTATAGTGGTTTAAAATATGAAGAGAATTTAAAAATCATATTATCTCTTCCCAGTTAAAGAGCTAAAAGCCCAGAAAGACCAAATGAGCATGGCATAACTAGTTAGAGGACAAAACAGAAAGTTGAAGTGAGTTTTTTTTTTTTGTTTTTTTTTTTTTTTTTTTTTTTTTTTTTTTTTTTTTGACAGGGTCTCGCTTTGTGGTTCAGGCTGGCCCTGAGCTCAGCCTCCAACTCACATCACAGCAATCCTCCTGCCTCTGCCTCCCGAGTGCTGGGATTACAGGCGTGAGCCACCACACCCTGCACTGTGGTATGTGGTACTGATTGCTGTTGGGGTGAATCTCCATGCCCAGTATGGTATGTGGTTACCAGGGATCGAACCCGGGTCCTTGTGCTTGCAAGCCAGGCGCCGGAACCACTGAGCTAACTCCCCAGCCCTGAAGTGGGTTTTTATTGTCAGTCAAATCCTTTTCCTGATATATTATTTAATCATTCTTAATTCTTTACAAACTCAGGTTGGCATGAAAGGTTTCAAACTCAGACACTCAAAATGACTTTTATTTCTTTATTCTTGCTGGCATCTTCTTGCATAAATACTGGTGCTTCCCCACTCTCAAACGCATGGCCCATATCTCTGGGGAAGGCCTCTTCTTTATATGAATAGATCACTCTGATCGGCCTTTTACTTCACTAGCCTCCTACGAGTGTCCTTAAGCCCCAAAGCTGGGCTAGAAATAATTATGTTTAGGGCAAAGAGAAGAAAATAATACTGCTGCAATGTTTTTGCAATAGAATTTGAGAAATTTACTTAGATTTGAGATTTTCATTAGGAATTGAAAAATTAAGTCAAGATAGAGAGTGGAAAAACTGAAAAAGAAGAATACAAAGAAAACACAGAAGTCACAGAAAATAGGTGACTGGAAATCCTTGTTAAATCTCAAATAATGTTGATGTATTGTCTAAGAAAATTAAATCAAAAACCGTTGAGCTTGTATGAACTTCAGGAATGTATAAAGTTCTTCACAATGATTACATTATTTGATCCTTTCAAAAGTCATATGGGGCAGAGATAATCATAAATAATTTGTTCAATAGTAAGGCTAAAATTTCAGAATACTTAGTGGCCGACCCACATGATCACATGTTCTATCAATCATGCTGCCTTCACAGTTATTTCAAAAGGCTCATATTCATGAGGGAGCTCAGCTGTTGGAAGTTCTGTGTCTGTTATGGCAGCAGGCCCCTGTTTGAGTGTTGTGTATTCTGGTGGCTACTTAGAATGAAAAACCATTAGAATGAAAGCCCATTGTAGTATAACTGATTCCCCCTTAGTTTGAAGGATAACTAGATACCTGTGCATATGATACAAACCTAAAAACATTACTAAGGCAAGGGTGATTGATCCTCACCTAATCAGTGCAACCGGAACTGTCTTTGCACATGAAGGACACTGCATCATTATCACCATCTCTTAGTGTTTCAGTGGTGCTTCAAGATTTAGATTTGCAAAGTCAGCACTAAAGCTTAGATATTCATAATGTAAGGCCCCAGCTCTGGGTAAATGGAAGTGTCCTGAAATATAGTTGTAGATGACATCTAAAACATAGAGTTAATATTTTATAAAATAGGGCTAGAGGTTTAGTTCAGTGGTTCCAGTGCCTGCCTTGTAAGTGCATGGACCCAGGTTCAATCCCTAGTAACCACATGCCATAGTACCAGACATGGTGAATCATGCCCACCAGCAATCAGTACCACATACCACAGTGCTGGGTGTGGTGGCTCACATTTGTAATCCCAGAACTCAGTTGGCAGAGGCAGGAGGATTGCTGTGATGTGAGTTTGAGGCTGAGCTCAGGGCGGGCCTGAACTGCAAAGGGAGACTCTGCCTAAAAAAAAAAAAAAAAAAAAAAAAAAAAATATATATATATATATATATATATATATATATATATATATATATATATATAAAATAAATGGTGTTTTTTTGTTCCCATGAATGTTAGAAGATATTATCAAGTTAAGGTCCTATGAAAATCTAAAACAAAGAGAATCCCTTATTGACAGAATGTTCCTAGGGTCAAACACACAACAATGCCCTCAGCTTGAATTCACTAGATGGAAGCAACTTTGTGATCTTCATAAAAGATATTTTTTTCCCCAAATCTGTGCCCTGGAATCTTGTGCCTTTATTCATTTATTTCAAGGGAGGATTTAAAAAAAAACACATCTCATTTGCCTGGCAGCATACCATTCCCAGGGGAACACATGTTTACATTTTACTGAATTACACGACTCCACAGCAGTTATTGGAGAGCCAAAGATATATTAATATTGAGCTGTAGGCAACCACATGTTGATAATGAGCCCATTTTGTGTCTTGGCTTGTGGAAAAGGATGTGGAAATGGCTTATTCGATGCTATTTTTTTCCTTCTGACAGTCCTGACGCCCTGCCGCAGGCAGTGTAAAAATAATAGCATGAAGTTCACTGACAATTGCAGGTGTATTTACACTGATATTCTGATATTAGCATGCTGCTTAAAAATATCACCGGAGGTGAGCTGGGATGCATCCAAAGAACATTTCTTTATTAGAGATGAAACAGTTCTAAGAAGGACAAAGACGATTCTTGTCAATGATGGATAAAACTGTTTGTGCCCATCTTAATAATCTACCACAACGAACTGTTTTTCAGAACTTGTGAATGAAGAAGACAATCTATTTCTGAAAGGCGTCACAAAGCCCCCCACCATGTGCAGTTTAGGAGTGGTGATTGAAGCCCCTAGTCCATGAAGGAGATCAGAAGCTTCTTGTCTATAATGTTGCAGCTACATCTAAAAAAGTATTGGTTCCTTCTCTGTAATGTGATTTAGCTTTGCCTTCACACTTTCCCTGTTTCTAAGCATCGTTCTTCTACCCAGTGTGACCACTCACTACTGCACTGGGTTTTCAGTCCCATGCGTGAGCCTGTTCACTGCATCTTCTCTCTAACCTGGGCATGGATTGCACCATGAGAGCCCCTGGCCAGGTACTGAAGGTCCTGTAGGTTATGTTTCCCCAGCAACCTTCCCTCATTGGCCTCGCTAAGTTGCCCAGGCTGATCTTGAATGTACAACCCTCCTGCCTCAGCCTCCTAAGTAGAGGAGATCGTAGGCATGCACCACCTGTAGCACCTACAAAGAACCTGTGTTACATGCTGTTTTAAATCTTGAGTTTGCATTTTGTAAGTTAAGCTTGTTTTGTAATTATGAAAGATATTTACATAATTCCAAAATCAAAATTTTCAAGGAAATTTTTGCTCAGAAGTCTATTTTTTTGGGGGGGGGATTACTTTAAATCTGCTTTTTCCCTATAAGTACATTGAAACAAAATATGTGCTGGCATTCAAGAAGGTTTGTACATTTGTTTTAATGATTACCTTTGCATTCCTATCCTCATATAATGTGCCTCTCCCTTTCTCCATCTTCAGCTCTTGACTAATATGACCACTATGAACTGGAATGGAGTAGCGTGTGCTCTCTTCCATTCTTTCCATCCCTCCTCCCAGCACTGGCTGACATACTGTCCTTGTAAACCCCATGGTCACCTATTGCACATGACTTCACTGCACTTCTCTACTCTCTGATGTTTCTGCCCTATGTACCTCATTAGTGTGCATAGTCACTGGATTCTCACTAGATCTGTAGAAAAATATATCCAATTTTCCAGCTTGTCCTTGTATCAAAGCCTGCTGAGTCATTTTGGTTATAAGAAACTCATTCTCTAACAGATTCTCCAGGAAAGGTGTAAAACAATGACTACTCTGAAGAACTTTCATATGCAGTATATTTTGTAGCTTAAATTCATAAATTTAGTCTGTGTTGTTATTTATTTATTTTTTGAGACAGGTTCTCACTTTGTAGTTCATGCTGGTGGTGAATTCAGCTTTGAACTCACAGCAATCCTCCTGCCTCTGCCTCCTGGGTGTTGGAATTACAGGCGTGAGCCACCACATCCAGCACTGTGTTATGTGGTTCTGACTGCTGGTGGGAGTGAGTCATCATTTCCGGCACTGTGGTAAGTGGTTACTGGGGATGAAATTCCTGATCTTGTGCTTGTTAGGCAGGCTCCGGAACCACTGAGCTAAATCCCCGGTCCTTTTTGTCCTTCTTTTAATAACATCTTTTTCTCCACAAACTTCACTTCTAAGTATTTCAGTTCTAATAGACATTGTTCTTTGTATATTCTACATTTTTCTTAAATTTTTAGGTCATTTTGTAATAGCAGGTCCTTTGCCTGTGTTGCGGGCATATATGTTTTTTCCAGTTAGGTATTTACTTCATTCTTACTCTATTTTTTTTTAAATTATCTTTATTGGTACATTAAATATACACATCATGATTGCACTCCATAATGGG
>PVIR01005160.1:0-17677 GCA_004026965.1 Petromus typicus
CACACTGGCCCCTCCCCTGCCACAGCCTGATGAATCTGAGCAGGTGGGCATTTGGTGTCTGCTGCTGCCAGGAAATCCAGCCACAGGATGCGCCTGCTCGGGCCCTGGCTCAGGCCAACTCCTGAGGCCTAGGGTCTGTGCCAGCAGGGCAAGCAGCCTCAGGGACTGATAGGCCACCTCCAGCAAGCTCAGGCAGGGCATAAGGCAATCAGTACCTCAGTCCCAGTTGCAGCTGGGCTTGTTCTACCCTGGTGAGATGGGAGCCATCTGTACCCAACACCTTCCCAGAGGAACCCACATCCAAGCCTGCAGAAACAAACACAACCCACCGGCCCTGGACCTCCGGCTCCACAGCGCTCGCAGTGGTAGACAAGTGGTGAGGGCTTCGCCTCTCCCTGACAGGCCTCACAGATGGGTGGCCTCACAGTTCACCCTGAAAGCTGGGATTCTGGAGGCCACATCAGAGTCGCAGCCACACTGCACCCACGCTACTGACCTGCTGCAGTCCCTAGTGCCTCTCCAGCACCCAGACCCACGACACCAGTGCCCAGTCCACCCTACCTGCTGCATACCGCTAGGCCTATAGGTGATAAAATCTTTGTATTCTCTCTGTGTCACTTCTGGTAACTGAAAAAAAGGAAAAGAAAAATCCTAAGGACAGTTAGACCATCATTATCATAGCCACTTTTTGTGCATGGTACAACAACATGGACATGGGTGCTGGCCATGCCAGTGACCTCTGGAACTTGCTCTTTGGGACGTGCCTTGGTTCCTCTTGCAAGGCCCCCAGCCCTCCCCACTCTGGTAGCTGCTCCCATCTTCTATCTCTAAGCATCTGACTATTTCCCCTTTTATATCTGGCTTATTTCACTCAGCAGAACATCTCACTGTTCACCCTTATAATAGTTTATAACAGAATTTCCTATTAGGAGACACTTATCCTGTCACAGGGATAAGTCCTTACACAGCTCATGTCCCAAACAGTTGGTCTCTGGGGGTCCAAACTGTGACAAGATGAGGTGTCAGGGATTCGCCCCCCAATGCCCATCCATAGCAACGTGCCCGTGGGCTTGTGGCTCCTGTCATTGGTGATGAGCTGGAAGGGAACTGGGGAAAAGCCTGGTGTCTGGTACCATGTGCCATTCCAAATGATGGTGAGCGGGAGTCATGGGGACTGGTGGTGAGCCCAGATGTGAGCCCAGGTGTAGGCCAGCTGTGCACATCCAGGGCCTGCGGCTTCACACATCTCCCCTGCTATCCTTTGCACATGAGGAGGGGGAACCTGAAGTTGAGCTCAGGGCCCTGGGTGGGTGATCTCACAGCATGGGCCTCAACCACCTCTGAACTGTGAGTCTACAGGTTTGCTGTCCTACCTAGAAAAGCTGCTAGTCCACTCTGTCATCCCAGCCCCAGAGCCTCCAGCAGCTCCACACCGATAACAGGTTGAGCTGGGCCCCATATGAGGACACAGCTGGGCCCTGGTAGCTGTGCCAGGACAGCACAGAGGGGTGATTCTGCTTGCGGGCACCTGCCTCTCCTGAGCCTCCATCAAAGGCACAGACTTTCTAAAGTAAACACTAACAGGAGTAAGCTGCACCGGACATGTTGGCACACGTGGGAGGCTGAGGCAGGAGGATCACTGTGAGTTCAAGGCCAGCCTGAGATGCATAGAGAGACCCTGCCTGTCTCTGAATAACCTAATACTAATAATAATGTAAATTCTCCACCTGAGAGAATTCCCAATGGCCAAAGCTGGAAGAATTTGAACAAGCAAATGAATTGGGTGGTCCTGGGTTACACCCTACCATAAACAAATATCTACTGTGCTTCAAAGGACACCACCAACAGACTGGAAGGGACCTATAGGATGGAAGGAAAGACGCTCACATCACTGGTGGTGGAAGAAATGCACATCAAACACCCTGGGCTAGAGCTGGAGCTCAGTGGTGGGCCATGCACTCAGCAGGTCCAAGACCTGGGGTTCATCTCCAGCGCACAAAGGAAAAAAGGAAAAGAAAGTGCCAGTTGTGGTGGCATACACCTGTGATCCCAGTGTTTGGGAGGCTGAGGCAGGAGGATAGCTGTGAGTTTGAGGCCACCCTTGACTACACAGGGAGACCTTGTTTAAAAAAAATAAAAATTAATGACTATAAATAAAAAGGGCCTAGAAATGTAGGTCACAGGGAAGACCTTGGATTCACCTCCCAATACTGCAAAACAGTAACAACAATAATAATGGACACAGAATTGCCATAAGCCTGCAGTAATCCCATTGCCAGGTACACAAGACAGACTAAGCATAAAGATACAGATGAACATCATACATGTTCACAGCATCGTTCATAATAACCAAAAGGTGGGAGCAATGTAAGTCCATGAAAGATGAGTGAATGAATGTCACATTTGTTTTTCTGTTTGAAGACAGGGTCTCAATGTGTGCTTTAGGCTAGCCCTGAACTCACTATGTAGCCCAGGCTAGCCTCGAACTCACAGCAATCCTCCTGTGTCAGCCTCCCAAGTACTGGGATTTACAGATGTAAGCTACCACTCCCCCTAAATGAACATCGTGTGCAATGTGTATGTGGACCATAACATTATTCAGCCTAAAAAAGAGATTAAAAAATCTCATCTCAGACGGCTGAGGCAGTAGGATCACAAGTTCAAGCCCAGCCTAGACAACTTAGTAACACCCTATCTCAAAAAACTTAAATAAAAAGGGCTTAAATAAAAAGCAGCCCAGTGGTAGGGCACAACTCCTGTCCAGAACTGGAAGAATTAAGTAAAGACTAACACGGTGAATTCTGACACATACTAGCACCGGTATGAAGCTGGAGGACAGGCGTTTGCCAAATAAGCTAACTGCATAGGACAAATATGGTGTGGGTCCACTTAGGGGAGCATAACAGAGCCAGAGACAGAAAGTGGGCTGAGGCAGGAGGGGGCAGGGCCGGAAACGATAGGGGAGCCAACTGTAATGGATTCAGAGTTTCAGTTCAGAAAAATGGAAAGTTTCTGGAAATAGATGGGGCAACGGTTGCCTACTAATGTGAATATATGTGAATATATATATATATATATATATATATTTTTTTTTTTTTTTTTAAGGTTTTTTGAAACAGGGTCTCGCTTTGTGGTTCAGGCTGGCCCTGAGCTCAGCCTCCAACTCACATCACAGCAATCCTCCTGCCTCTGCCTCCTGAGTGCTGGGATTACAGGCGTGAGCCACCACGCCCGGCACTGTGGTATGTGGTACTGGTTGCTGCTGGGTGTGAGTCTCCACGCCCAGTATTGTATGTGGTTACCGGGGAATCGAACCCGGGTCCCTGCGCTTGCAAGACAGGCACCGGAACCACTGAGCTAACTCCCCGGCCCCTAATGTGAATATATTTAATGCCAAAGAACTGTATGCTTTAAAGGGTAAAGGTAGGGCTGGGCAGTTCGTTCAGTGGTTCTGGCGCCTGTCTTGCAAGCACAAGGATCCGGGTTCGATCCCCGGTAACCACATACCATACTGGGTGTGGAGACTCACCCCAGCAGCAACCAGTACCACATACACAGTGCCAGGTGTGGTGGCTCACGCCTGTAATCCCAGCACTCGGGAGGCAGAGGCAGGAGGATTGCTGTGATGTGAGTTTGAGGCTGAGCTGAGGGCCAGCCTGAACCACAAAGCGAGACCCTGTCTCAAGAAACCTAAAAAATAAATAAATATATAAAAGGGTAAAGGTAGTAGTTACGTATGATTGACTACAATGACAGCAAGAAAGACAGGTCAAATCTCCTGTGCAGCATCTTCTATAATTTATGCGGATCTTGGAGGATCATGGTGGTGCATGCCTGTAATCCCAGGACTCAAGATACTAAGACAGGACGATTGTTGTGTGTTTGAGGCCTGCCTGGGTTACATGGTTCAAGGCTGACCTGATCCACAGTGAGACCCTGTCTCAAAAGGGAAAGGGAAGGCGCAAGGACTTAACTCAGCAGCAATGCACCTGCTTGGCAAGGGCAAGGCCCTAAATTTGGTTCTGGTACCGCAAAAAACAAAGCACGGTCCAAATCATCTAAGCAGTTCCCCTCCTCCTGAAGGAGCCAACCCTGCACCGTCAGCTGTAGGCTCGCATTGAGAAGTCCTTTCCAACAGTGACCAGAGAAGGAGACAGCACTTGACCTCTACCAGGATTCAGGTTCAACAGTGTCCGGTCCGGCTGGGCTCGGCCCGCGAATGGCAGCTGACTCCCTGCTCTTCCTGCTGAGAAGCCACAGCACAGAGCAGAGGCTGCTCCACAGGAACCGGACCGCACCAGAGTCACCCAAGACCGGACAGCGCGGAGGATCCAGGAGGGCATGTATGGCAGATAAAGGACCTGGAGCGAAACTGTGACCCTGTGAGCAAAAACCTCTCCAGTTAAACCCGGGAACCCGGGAGGGTGAGGGCGGTGTCGGCCGAGACTCCCAGGCTCGAGGCAGAACGTGCCTCAGTTTCCTGTCTCCAGAGTTGGGGCGGGAACCTGTCAGTTCGCTGGATCTTTATTCCTCCTTAGAATCTACGCTAAACGGAGTGTAGAGCTCGAACAAGCCCCGCCTTACCTGACTCTCCACGCCCCTCACACCCCTTCCGCCATTAAACCCGTCCAGGTCCCGCCCCCTAGCTCTTTCCCCGCCCAGCCTGTCTTCGCCCTGCCGGAAGCGACGCGGGCGGGAGTGACTCCATGTGCCCACCAGGCGGCGCTCGAAGGTTGCGCGCAGCGGGTGCTTTGGGCTAGCCCCTCCCAAGCTGGACCCGGGCGCCCGCAACTGGGCTGGCGGCTGGCAGCGAGTGCTAGTTCGGTTTCCTCCCCGCCATTCTCGTCCAATTTTAAGAGGCAGTCTCAGTTTGTTTTTTTTTTTGAGACTTGTAGTTCAGGCTGGCCCTGAACTCAGCCTCAAACTCACATCGCAGTCGTCCTGCTTCTGCCTCCTGCCTCTGCCTCTCGAGTGCTGGGATTACAGGTGTGCCCCGGCACTGGTATGTGGTACTGATTGCTGCTGGGCTTGGCGCCCAGTATTGTATGTGACTGCCAGGGAATCGAACCCGGGTCCTTGAGCTTACAAGACAGGCGCCGGAACCACTGAGCTAACTCCCCGGCCCTCAGTCTTATTTTTTTCGGGGATAGAGATAGGACATTGGCGCCTTCTCTCTGAGTGCAGCCCAGCCCTTATTATTTTTCATTTTGATCCAGGCAGGCTCTGGCTAAATCGTGCAGGCTGCCCCAGACTGCGATCTTCCTGCCTCAGTCTTGGGAGAAGCTGGGACGAGGGCTTGAGCCATCCCGCGCGGCCAGTCTAGCCTTGCCTCCGTCTTCCGCACCGCCCTGGAGCTCTGCCCCGCGGGTCGCGCCTATCCCGGCCGTCCCCGCCGTGGGTGGCGCTTCCCGATGCCAGGCGAGCTCAGCCCGGCGACCCCCACGGAGGCCCGGGCAGGCGCCACCCCGGGGACCACACAGGGTAATCTGCAGGCAGTATCACCTGGGGACCGCAGTCCCCCTGGCTCCCAGGTTCGTCACCGCAGAGGCCCCGCGGACTCGGCTCCAGGCAGCTGCCCCCGCGGGCCTTGCTCGTTTCCACAACACCCCGCACCTGCGGCCTGGCCCAGGGGAGGCCGACTCTACCTGGGACCGGACAGCTGGGACCTGGCCCGCACTCTGTTCCCTCTCTCTCCTCCTCTTCTTGGGCCCCTCCTCTCGCCTGGGCCCCACCCCGCTCTCCAGGGCCCCCTTCTCTCTGCTGTCCCTCCGGGAGCGTTGCATCACCTCCTGGCCTCGGGGACTGGGACGCGGTTGGTGACAAACAGCCCTTAGGCCTCTGGGGTCCTGAGGGAGGCTGGGCCCCAGCTGGCTGCTTGAGGCTCCAGGCGAGGCTGCACTGGACTGCCTGAGTGGGAAGGACTGGAGTTAGGGCGGGCCGGATCTGGCAAGGACTCTCCATCTGGGAGCGGCTTTACTAAGGGACGCTCATTCTTGACCACAATGGCTCACTACGTCTGGGACCCACACACCCTTCAGCAGTGATAGGGCCAGCTGAGCGTGGTATTGCAAACCCTAATGCCAACATTTAGGAGATGAAGACAGGACCATCACCATAAATTTGAGACCAGCCTGAAATACATATTGACATCCCATCTCAATAACCGAAAAATTAACTAAGTAATTTTTTTTTAAGCTCTAGAGCCACACTAGGCCAAATCAGGGGCCCTGGTCAGACAAAAGATGACTCCAAGGTCCTGAGGGGCTGAGCCTAGCCCAGGGACAAGGGGACAGATAGCTTGAGGGAGAGGGAGGCCAGGTGTGAAGATGCTGGTGCTGTCTGAGGAAGAGCAGTCCCTCCACACCCATGTTGCCAGCAGCTCCTGGCAGACAGCACTGGTTGGGCACCAGACAGGGGTGGGCATGGGGCCATGCAAGGAGACCAGCACAGCACTTTATTCAGACTGCAGTCAGGCTGGCCTAGAGGTCCAGAACAGTGTGTTTCCTCCACCCTTGCCTGCTGTCCCTCCAAGAACTGGTCACCTCTGTGCCACTGTCAGGCCCTGTGACATGGACACATGCAGGTGTGGCTCTCTCCTCTTACTACTGGATACTGGGCACTCCTGAGGCCCAGTCCCATCCCAGGCCTGACAAAGCCTACGACTCTGCCCTGCAGTGACCACAGCTGGCCCTGCCTGAAGCACAGAAGACGAGGAGGCCCAACTCACTCTGCTCTCCTGGCACTACATACAGTTTTTCTTCTCCCTAGCTCCCTGCTGGATTCATCTTTTTTTTTTTTCTTTTTCCTTAGTATCGGCAGATGAACCCAGGGGGTTCTTTCACACTGAGTTACATCCCCAACTCTTTTATACATATTTTTTTTCTTTTCTTTTCTTTAGACAGTCTTGTTCAATTACCCAGCATATGATTGCAATCCCCCTGCCTCAGCCTTCTCGAGCACCTGGATTATAATTGCTCAGCACCACTCCCAAATGGAATTACCCCCACTGTGGGAAATGAATGACAGTGGCCTTTTCTGCAGAAATGGGAAAGATTACCTGGCATAATGATGCACATCTGTGATCCCAGTGCTCAGGAAAGTGAGGCAGGAGGATCACCATGAGTAGAAGGGCAAACTGTATGATATAGTGAGATCCTGTCTCAAGAAACAAAAAGGAACACATGGTAAAACTGAACCTGAAATTCCTATGGAATCCTAAGCACCCTAATAGTCTAAACTATCTTGAAGATGAAGAATAAATTGTAGCATTCATACTTCACCGCAGAGGCCTCTCCAAGGTGCATAATGGAGACTGAAGTCAGATATGGGCCAGGGATAGAAGAGGGAGCCCAGGCAGAACCCCTGTAAGATGTGTGGACTAAGTTCCCTCCCAGGATGAAATTCTGTTCTCAGGCTGGAAGTCAGCAGCATGGCCAGGAACGGGAGGAGGCAAACAGCAGTCGGAGCGTGAGCTCCATGGGACGGCTCACGGAAGAAAACAGGGATGAGCGTCTACAGGGTGAAATGTAGCAGGAACCCTGCAGCTCTGACACCAGAAGAGGGAGGAGGAGAGCTACAGAGGAAGCCCTTGCAAATCGAGTATCTAATGAGAACATGGTGCTCTGCATCTACATGGGTCTCTCACAACCCAATGACAAGGACAGGCAAAGAATGAAGGGACATTTCTCCAGACACACAGTGCTTAGCGTTGATGATCACTAGAGAAGAGCAAGGTGCAACCACCATGAGAAATCAGTTTGGCAATTCCTTAAAACTTAAAACAAAAATCCATCTGATGCTGCTATTCCCCTTCTCAGTATCTTCTTGAAAGAGTTAAAGTCATCATATTACAATGTTCCGCGCACAGCCGTGTTTATAGCAGCACAACTCATAATAGCTAAATCTCCTGCACGTCTACCTGCAGATGAAAGGGAAAGAAAACACAGCATTTACACACAATGGGGTACTATTCAGCCATGAAGAAAGATGAACTTGGGCTGTATGTAGGAAAACGGACACACCTCAAGACCATAATATGAGGTACAGTAAATCAGACACACAAGCTTCAATATCACATGGCTTCTCTTATGCAAGAAACACAAAATTTAATACATTAAAGAGCAAGATAAAGACAGGAAATGGTGAGGTAGGTCTTTTGCAAATGAGGAGACCAAGAGATGATAGGCAGATGCTGCACATGCTTGCCACTCCAAACTGAAGAAACCAGAGCCGCTAAGAGGTGCCACTACCCACCCTCCAGGTGGCAGAAAAGGAGGCAGACCACACATGCTGGCAAGCATGTGGAGGTCCCAGGCCCAAGCCACGGTGGGCAGGGAGGGCAGCTCCCCTCGAGGGATGGCCCAGCATGCCCTCCAGGGACTCACAGAGTTGCTGTGTGACCCAGCCATGCCGCCCCTAAGGGCAGAATGCTGACAGGTGTGCAGCCCAGGCTCAGGAGGCTTAAGGAGTTGGGACAAGGGCCAGGCAGGGCACAAAGGCCCCTGGGTGGGCAGCCCCAAGAGACAGAAGCTCACTGGCTCCTAGCGACCGCAGGGTAGGAGGTACTGGTGGCTTTGTGTGGGATGCACAGTGGTGCCAGCTGCAGGTATCATGCATGCACCAAACGCCAGTGGATCACACTCTTCAGAGTGGCTAAGATGGTATCAGGAGCCTGAGACAGGAGGATTGCAAACTCAAGGCCATCCCAGCTCTGGCAACTTAGTGAGAACTGCACCCGAAGATAAAAATGGGCTGAGGATGTAGCTCAGTGCAAAGGCCCTGGAGTCAGCCTCCAGTTCTCCAAACAAACAAAAATAATATAGGGCAGCACCCAAGTTGGGGACCACTGAGTCACTGGCCATACATGAGGGGCATCCCTTGTCCCATGAGGCTGTGCCAGGCTGAACTGCCTGGGGTGGACGTCCACCTGGCTCCCAGGGAGATGAGAGCAGCAACTCAGCTGCAGGTTGAGGAGAAAGGGCTGTTCCTGCTGGGCCAGGCTGGTAGGCTCTGTGCTCAATAACCCTGTAGTCCCTCAGGCCCTGACAGCACAGGGATAGGGACAGCGACTACACCACCTGCCAGTTGCGCCTCAGGTGTAAGCTGTTTATCTGGCTGGCACTGGGGAGCGTTGTCCCTGGTTGCCTTCCTTGGGGGCCTCCTACCCCAGAACAGCAGGACAACCCTCCCCAGCAGACCCCAGCAGAGGTGAAAGGAGGACCAGGCCTGGAAACAGCCCTGCCCCCTCCTGGTGATACAGTGCCCAGCAAGCCATGTCCCCTCTGAGAGGCAGGAGATCGGGCCTAAGCATGTATTTCCACTCCCTTGCCCAGAGACTACTCCCTGAGCATGCTAGGGATTTGGGCAACATCGGGGAAGGGAGCAGAGGTTCCTGTGGGTGTGGAATCCTGAGGCCTGGCCAGGCACTACCTCTGGGGGCCACCAGCTGCATGCCCAGCCTGAGACAGTGACTTCAGGGGACGGGGAAGCTAGAAGGAAGTGGGGCTAGAGGCCAGGTGTGTGGGAACCTTGACTGCCCTCAGTTGCTAGGGACTTGTGCCATAATGCCCTGCCTTAAAGACGGGCATCCCCACTATCCTGCCCCAGCATTCAGTTCCAGACCAGGGCAGCCAGGGCTGTGTCCCTCTCACCAGGCCCTCAGGCAGACTCGTGAAGAAGCAGAATCTCAGGCCGCCTGTCTAACCTTAGCTGGCACCTCCCCTCCACCCAACCCTTAGGCCTGGAGCTCCAAGCATGGCATCCAGGGTGACTGTGCCCTTCCCCCTAACCCTGGGGCTGAAACCAGCCCCAGACAAGGGTTGTACTTATGCCAGCTTGGTGTGTTCCAAAACCTGGCCCCAAGAAGCTTCTGCCAGTCCCTGCCTCCATGCTGGCACTTCATGACATCCTGGTAAGCCACTGGTGTAGCCCCACAGGAAACCAGAAGAAAATCTTTCTAAGTCTTGATGGTATCAAGAGTTGCTTAGCCCAGTGGTGTGAGGTTGGAAAGCAGGGGCTGTGGCACAAGCAAGAAGAGGAGCTGCCCCATAGGGAAGTCCCCCACAGGTGACAAGGAGCCCCTGCCCTTGCTGAGGGCCTACATGTGGAGTTTGATCAGGGACTGCTACCACAGAGCCACCTGTCCTCTTCTCGTGTGGACGGTTCATGCTTTCACACTTGGTACCTGCTCCTGACCCACTCTTGCTGTGCGAGTAGGGGGGGCGTGTTACAAGCACATGGGTAGCCCTGTGTGTGGCCTCTGGATACACCTGCAGTAGGATACACCTACTTTTCTTCCTGCTGAGAATAAGGGTGACACTGGTGAGCCTGTTATTTGGGTAATTTGTCTGTAGCACTAGGAATATCATCCCCTTGTTGGGTAGAGCCAGTTTGAACCCGTACTGCTGAAGAGCTAGGTGCTATTTGTCACCTGCCTCCAGGGAAGATACTGCCCAGCCTTATGGGTTTCCTGGAACTGTGCACTTACTGGGGGATCACAAGGCTGCCTGCACTTTGCTAGGGTTCTGGCTCAACTCTGGGGACAGGGATGTCCCCCATGCATCCACTTGCCACCTCACAGTTGCACTTCCTGACTCCCCAGGCAGCACCTCAGGTTTTGGTGCCCCCTGGAGGGATATCCAGTTTGTAAGCCAAGTGGGTGGCTAGGAGTGCAAGGGACACATTGACGGTTGGGGACAGATCCTGTACCAGCAGGAGGGGTGCCCAGGAAGCTACCCCACCTCGTCCATACCTCTCAGGTCAGGCCTGGCCCAGCCCCCCAGCCAAGAGGCCCTGGCACCTTTCAGTGTTGGCCGTGGGTGTGGGCAGAGGGAAGGCGGGGCCTCGGCCCTCTGGATCATGGCCCGGTTCCTTGAGCAAGCCCTGCCCTGGAAGGTGCAGGAACTAATTAGCTCTCTCTCCCCTCCTCACCTACATTCTGTCCCCAGCAACTGTCATGTGCACTCCCTCCTTCCCCTCTCTTCTGGGGCTGGAGGAAGGGTCAAGTCTCCTTTACTGGAAGTTATAATGCACAAGGAGGCCACCAGCCACTGCCCAACCCCCTCCCATGGTCCTCTGTGGCCCGGAGAACTTGAGGCACCTCTGGTGTGGATGGCTGGCAGGCTTTGGATCCCAATCACATGCACAGATTGTTCGAATAATTCAGATTTAAAGACCTACTTTCCCGTTAGCCCATTTCCTGCCGAGGACTGGGGGAGGGGCATCTGTGCGACAGATCTGCACTCTGGGTCCTGGAGAGGCCGGGCACAGGGCCAGCTCTGGGCAGCGCCTCCACCCTGGGCCACTCAGCCCTTAGCACTGACCCAGCTTTGAGCCGCCTCACTGCGGGTGTGGTCGTGGACTCTGGCCAGCCTCCAACATGCTTCCCAAGAAGGGAGTGTCACCGGGAAGCTAGGGGGCCACTGGCTTCCCCATCTGTGTCCTGCTGTGGGGGACCTGGCAGCAGTTGGGGCCAGAAAATAGCAGAGGCCGACAACAGGCAGCTGGAGGCAGGCAGGGAGCTTCAAGATCCAGGGAGCAGGGGGGCTGGGGTCCTTGATGGGGGTCGGGAAAGCCTGTGGGCACCTGCTGAGGCATGAAGGTTCAGGATTCGTGTCTTCCAGGCTAGAGGATGAGGCCAGGCAGCAGTATACAGCTCTGGACAGGCTGCTAGGCGGCAGAGTCTAAGGCTCTCCACTCCTGTTCCTTCTGCCCCTTAACTTCACCCCTCATCTCCTACCATAAATGCATGAACTAGGAGCAAGATCCGAGGAAGGCCCTGGCTCCCTGAACACCTGCATGACACAGAGATGTGGAAGCGATGCCCTGTCAGGGCTTGGGATGGTGCTGGGCTGGTGTCTTGCAGTGTGGCCTTGCTGGGGCACTGGCAGCAGTTGGAGATGAACCGGACATCCATGGTGGCTTTGGGGAAGCTGCCAGCTGCCAGTCTTTTTTTTTTTTTTTTTTGAGACAGGGTCTCACTTTGTAGTTCACGCTGCCCTGAGCTCAGCGTCAAACTCACATCACAGCAATCCTCCTGCCTCTGCCTCCCGAGTCTGGGATTACAGGCGTGAGCCATCATGCCCTGCACTGTGGTATGTGGTACTGGTTGCTGCTGGGCGTGAGTCTCCATGCCCAGTATGGTGTCTGGTTTCCAGGGATCGAACCTGGGTCCTTGTGCTTGCAAGACAGGTGCCGCAACCACTGAGCTAAATCCCCTGCCCTGCCTGTCTTAATCCTGTCCACACTGTCACCTCCACTGTGACCCTGGACTCAGCATGAGAAGCCTGGGAAGGGGGTGCCCTGAGGGTCCCACAGAAGACCAGATCTCAATAGGCTGTCCCTGGGCTTATCTCCTGCTGCCTGCTGCTGCCTCAGCTTCCCCTCACCCACCTATCTCTACCTGCTTCCCTCACCCTCTTCATTTCCACATAAAGCCTGGACTTAGTTGGACTTGAGGCTGCCACCAGGCTCTTGGGTTGGGAATTATGACCTGCAGCCTGGGACTCACCTGCCAATGCCCAGAATTCTGTTCCTCAGACTTTTCATCATCTTTTTGTGCTCAATGTACCCTACATGATGCCATCTTTTTTTCCTTTCAGCACTGGGGCTCGAAGGAGCCCTTCTGCACAGGGCTCCATCCTCAGTCTGTTTTGTTATTGTTTGGATGGGGTCTCACTATGCAGTTCAGGCTGGACTTGAACTCACTATGTAGCCAAGGCCAGCCTTGAACTCACAGTAATTCTCCTGCCTCAGCCTCCCCAGTGCTGGGATTACAGGTGTGAGCCACCACACATAGCCTTCCAGCACATTTAAAAATTTTCTATGTGGTTATAGGGTTGTGCTAAGTCACTAAGTTACCCAGGGCTCAAACATTCAATCCTCCTGCCTCGGCCTCCCAGAATGCTGGGAGGACAGGCATACATTACTATAATGATTTCTACCCCTCTGCCAGAGCCTGGTCCCCATGTCCCTCCTGCATGGTCTGCTTCCTGGATGCCAATGCTCCTGGCTTTCCCCTTGCTACAGCTGGATGGGCTTTGGATTCTCAGCTGGAATGCGGTTGTCACCCAGGCCCTCTCCAGGTGTCCTCAGGACCTTCTGTGGGGCAGGTGGGGCTCTGGGCAATAGGAACAGGCTGCATGGGGCTCACATTAGAGCAGAGATGGCAGAGGGCAAAGGATCCAGGAATAAACTCCAAGAGAGAAACAAAGCTGGCCTAGCACGCTGTTGTGGGACAGGTAGGGTGACAGTTCTGCACAGGGCCTGCCAGCAGAGGCCTGGACAACATGAGGTTATAGGGAGATGCTCCTGGGACAGGACCACAGGGATAGCGGGAAGGCCAGGAGCAACCTGGACTGGAATTCGGTGAGCTGATGGGTGGTGCCAACGTTTCAAGCAGAGGAGTGGCAGAAGGACAGGAAGATGTCCTGGCTGACCTGGGGTGGGGATGGGGCAGCCAGAGGAGGGCAGAGCCTGTGGGATGGGGGGCACCTCAAAAGGTCCTATTCAGATACTTGCAGGCAAGAGCAGAAGGTCACTCCCAGAACAGAAGATCAGCTGAATGACCCTGGGTGTGAGGTGGACATCAGCTGACACAGCCCCATGGTGCTTGGTAACAAACGCCATGGGCTGTGGGTGCATGTCCTGGATGCAGCCAGGCATATGTGCTCCAAAGTCAGCTGGGGAGGACTAAATGAGTGATGCCCACACCCCAATCTTGGCTTTTCCCAGGAACCAAGGCTCCCGGGCCAGGAGCAGGTTCAGGGCTGGGACAGGGAGAGGAATCTCAGTCTGCAGCTAAAAGCAAGAAGGGGCCAAGCATGAAAGTACACACTTGTGATCCCAGCATTTGAGGGGCTATGGCAGGATTGCTGTAAGTTCAATGCCAGCCTGGGCTACCTAATGAGACTGTCTCAAAAAACAAAAGATAAGGGACAGGGATTTAGCTTAATAGTTCGATGCTTGCCTCAAAAGTGCCAGGTCACAAGTTTCATCCCTGGTACAAAAAAATAAATAAGTAATTTAAAAAATCAAATCAAATGAAACAGCAAGAAGGAGCTGTGAGGATGGTTCTGAAGCATTCAGAGAAGGGGAAGGAAAGGGCAGGTATGAGACGAGGGCCTGTGTTCTTTCTCCCAGGTGCACAGGGAAAGAAGGGAAGTCGGGAGGGAGAGAGACAGGGAAGGTGTACGAGACAAGGAACCCAGCTGGCGTGGGGTGGCCCCTGAGCGATGTGGCCTGGACTAGTGTAGACAGCACAGGGGCCGGAATGGGGCTCTAGCTGTAGGATAAGAGTGAAGAGGCCGGAGTCTGTGCGGGAGCTGGGCGGCATGGGGAAGGCCCAGTCCGATTATCACTGGAGAGAATGAAGCTCGAGGATGACAAGTTTGAGCCCAACCTAAGAAACTGGACAAGACTATCTCAAAAAATAAAAGTCCCCAGGTTTAATCCCCAGCACTACACACACAGTGAGTTGGGGTTCTGGGCCAAGGGGCAAGTCCCAGGTAACGTTGAGGGATTCTTTCCTCACCTAGCCGCCTCTGACCCGCCCATGCTTTGGGCTTTGAGAGGAGGGAGTGGGGGAGATGCATGGTGGCTTGGTCCCTTTAAGCAGCTTGCGCACGCGCGGCCAGGGAGGAAGCGCGGGCGTGCGTGCGCCCGTGGACCGTGCGCGGTGACGCGACGTGGGGTTTCCCAAGGCTGCGGGCAGGGGCCGCCGCGCCCATCCCGATGGCTGGAGGCGTCTGAGGGGCGGACGGCGGCGGCGGCGGCGGCGGAGGCGGAGGCGGCGGCGGGCGCGGGCGGCGAGGGCAACGGCCGGGACCGGAGCACCGCCGCGCGGACCCGACACCTCGCCGGCTCTGCCCGCGGGCCGCGAGCGCAACGAAAGGCGGCAGAGAGGCGGGCGCTGGGCGAGGTGAGCACGGTCCTTCTATCCGCCAGCCCTGCCCCTGAGCCTGGCCCCGAACCTCGGCCCAGCCTGGCGGGTCGCCGCCGCCCAGCCTGGTCGCCCCCGCCGCCCCACCTCCACCCACCCGCGGCACCGCCCTCCGCCCCGCCCGTGAGGCCGGGTCGGCTGGGGACCGAGGGCCGGGGCTGGAGTCTCGGTAGTCGAGGGGCCGGAGTCCTGGCGCAGGCCAGGGTCTGCGGATCCGGGGAATCAGGGTGACGGTGTCCCGGTGAGGGCCAGGGTCTGGGTGGCCGGGGAGCCGGGGTCCGAGCGTGAGCCGGCCGCAGCGGGCGTCGCCCCCGCGAAGGCAACAGGGCGGCGGCGCGGCCGTGGGCTTCGCCGCGGAGGGTGCGGCCTCCGCCGGGACTCAGCCCGACCGGAGCGCGCGCGCCTTCGCCCCGCGGGACCGGACCGGGCTGGGCCGCGCCGTAGGCGCGCGGTACGGGTCCCAGTCCTCTCTTCTGCCTTCGCTGCGGGGCGCGAGGCCCCGTGCAGACCCCTGTCCCTGTCCCTGATACGGGTCCAGAATGAATGGGCTCCGCGTCCGGCCACCGCGACAAGATGGCGATGCGCGCCTTTGTCAGCGGGGCCGCGCCGCCCGCGGGCCGGGTGGAAAACAAAGGCCGGCGGGGCTGGCGACCTGCGGGGCGGGAAGCGAGACCCTGGTCAGAGTGCTCAAGCCTCAAGGACCCACAGGAGTGGAGGAGCGCACTCTGGCAGGACGGTTCTAGGCTATGGACCCCGGGGCGTTTGACCCGAGGTAGCATCCTCTTGCTGTGCCGAATCCATTTGTAGGGAGGCTCTCTAGTGATGGCCGTGCTTGATGTCAATCTTTATTTTGGGAAGGGGCGATCGTGGAACTTCTGGGTGAATAACGTGAAGGTCTGAGCCCACAGTGTTGGTTTGGGGAGAATTAGTGGTTCTTGTATATTGTTAGGTCGCTGATAGGACAAATCTCAAGTAATACTAGGTGGTTAAGTAGTTGTTTATAAGATTGATGATTAACTAGGAAAATATGTAGATTATTTTTCATGATTAGCAAATAAATGGAAATATTAGTTCGGTGAAAAGTTCCAGTCGACGCTGGGCATAGTGGTTCATGCCTGTAATCCCAGCACTCGGGAGGCAGGCGCAGGAGGATTGCTGTGAGTTCGAGACCATCCTGAACATAATGAGTTCAGGGCCAATCTGGACTACAAACCAAGACCTTGTCTTAAACAAACTAAAAACCAAGAAAAATTCCAATCGAATGAGGGTTTTATAGCAAGCATTGACAAGGTTTTTACATAAGTTATTTTAAATTAGAAGCTGTAGTTTCTTTTGGAGGAAGGAGCTTTGTATTTGAAAGTAAGATTTTTAGTTTTCCTGCTAATGTTAGTCTCTTGTGGATTCTTCCGGGCAGTACATAATTGCAAAAAGAAAATGAGCAAGCACTTCCCTTTTTGCTTCCTTTCTGACTGGGTGTGTGGCCAGGGGTGGGTCTGGTGCCACGACCTTGCAGTCAGGTCTGCAGCTTCCAGTCGGCAGGCAGGCTGATGTCTAGGCCACAGGGCAGCACCAGAGATGGAGTGGGGCTGGGCCGCCGATGCTGGGTTGTAGTGGCTGGTGCTACTTCCTAGATTGCTGGTGCTAGCCTCCTAAAGGTGAGTCTGCAGAGTCAGGCAGGTTTCTTGGCCTTCGAGGTCCTACACTGTTGGGCTCCCTCACCCACTGAGGTCAGCGTCAGGACTGGCTCACCTGTTGCTGCCAGACCCTTTAAAGTGTTTTTTGTTTTTTGTTTTTTTGCTTTGTAGTGCTAGGGGTTGAACTCAAGACCTTCACACTCCTGTAATATATTGAGATGAGATCTTGCTGAGTTGCTCAGGCTGGACTGGCACTTAATATTCCTGCCTCAACTTCCAAGAGTGCCAGGATTACAGGTGTGTACCACCACATTTGGGTCAAGGGCATTCTTACACAACACTGAGAACACATAGCTGTAACTCGGACTGGACACTGTTGTATGAATCCACTGGAAAAAAACAGTTCCTCTTGTTTGATACCTGAGTTTACAACCAAGTTATATTTATCTCATGAGACACTAACCAGAATGGCATTTAGTGACATTTAAAAAAGAAAAAAAGATTTTTGTTATCCTCAGTTATTTCTGATTTCAGGGGAGAGAAGTCGAAGATGTAAATTTTTCAGATTCGGAAAGCTGCAGAGACTGAGCATTGTGTCCTACGCCTGTAAATCCACTGTGTGGAGACTGAGACAGGAGGGGGAGCCCTTGTTTGAGGACATATCAGGCAGCTTAGTCCAGTCTCAGAAATGAAAAGGCTGAGGATATAGTTCAGTGGTGGAGGACTTGGCCGGTGTTGGTGATGCTCTGGATGCCATCCCCTTTGCTTGCCCCTCGGGGGGAAAAGAAGCTGTAGAACTGTCATTGAGTAAAGCCTCTCACATTTGTTTCATAATTAGTAAATTTGATTTCAAAGAATATATCATCCAGCTAGGTTTATTGTGTTCACTTTAGAAGTGGACTGACTTTATAAGAAGGTAATTTCTCAAAGCCAGTATTTGTGGGATACTATCAAAATTAAAGGAGCTTTGTTACATTTTGCTTGGCTGAATTTTTCTGTTATCCATTGGTTTTATTGGGAAAGTTATAGCTCTATAGCTTTGTGAAAGAGATAGAAAGGTCTTTTGGGTATCTGTAGTTACCTATTTAATTCTTTTTTTTTTTTT
>PVIR01005160.1:17777-54038 GCA_004026965.1 Petromus typicus
CTGCCTCCCGAGTGCTGGGATTACAGGCGTGAGCCACCACACCCGGCACTGTGGCATGTGGTACTGGTTGCTGCTGGGTGTGGGTCTCCACACCCAGTATTGTTATGTGGTTACCGGGGAATCGAACCCGGGCCCTTGCGCTTGCAAGACAGGCGCAAGACAGGCGCCGGAACCACTGAGCTAACTCCCCGGCCCCTACCTATTTAATTCTTTTTTTTTTTTTTTTTTTAGGTTTTTTGAGACAGGGTCTCGCCTTGTGGTTCAGGCTGGCCCTCAGCTGAGCCTCAAACTCACATCACAGCAATCCTCCTGCCTCTGCCTCCCAAGTGCTGGGATTACAGGTGTGAGCCACCACTCCCGGCACTGTGGTATGTGGTACTGGTTGCTGCTGGGTGTGAGTCTCCACACCCAGTATTGTTATGTGGTTACCGGGGAATGAACCCAGGTCCTTGCTCTTGCAAGACAGGCGCCGGAACCACTGAGCTAACTCCCCGGCCCCCCCTATTTAATTCTTAACTCCAGCTAGTGAAACTGACTTTATTTTGGAAGTGCAGTATTGGCATTTATTATAGTTTGTTCATTGGATTGTTTTTCTCTGCCCAAGAGATTTGGCTCATGTCAGTCTCTAAATTGGATTAAATTCTTGCTGTCTGGGCTTTGGCTTTGGCATTAGTGGATTGGTAATAGATATTTCTAATTTCATCTGGGCTGGACCATCTGGCATTGCTATATCATTTTGAGAACCTACTTAGTTGTAGGTCATTAGACAATGAGCGTAAATTTTTAGGATCTTTAAATCCTTGTTTAAGTTCTCATTTCAGGTTTGCATGTGTTTATTAAGAGCAGTTGGAGAAATTATGAAGTAGTTCAGTTAAGTGGTTGTTTTGGTGAACATAGAATAAGAATAAAAGCAAAATTAAGTCAGGTAGGGTAGTGCACTCCTATAATTCTATGCAGGAGGCTGAGGCAGGAGGACAGAAGTTTGAGGGAGCTTGGACCACTTAAAAACACAAACCAAACAAACAGAAGACAAATTTAAATTGAAGTAGAGAAATAATAGTGAAACAAATGTTTTAATAGTAAATGGTGGAGTATGTATGCCGATGTATTATGAGACAAAATGTCATGGTAGGTGTTGGAAAGGAGTGGAAGAATTTCCAGTTCTGGGGATTAAACCCAGGACCTTGGAAATTTTAGGCAAGCAGTGTACCTCTGGGATATACCTTCTACCCTCTCCCCTTTTTAAAACTTGAGAGAGGGTATCTTAAAATGCCTAAGCTGACCTCAGACTTGGAGTCATCCTGCCTCAGCCTCCGGAGTGACTAGGATTATAGATGTTTGCCACCACCCTGGACAGGGACTGCACCCATTTAAAACTTTGAGTTTTGTTGTGCAAGTCATTTCAAACCAAAGGCCATCTCCAAGCATTGGAGTTGGTGGCGAGTGAGTGGTCTACTATATTCTTTTAAACCAAAACCCTCCTTTTTTGTGATGTCTTGTAACAGGGTCACAGGTTCACTGAAAACTACTGTTGGCTTCCTTTTTTTTAAGGTTTTTTTTTGAGATGGGGTCTTGCTTTGTGGTTCAGGCTGGCCCTGAGCTCAGCCTCAAACTCACATCACAGCAATCCTCCTGCCTCTGCCTCCCGAGTGCTGGGATTACAGGCCACCCCGCCCGGCACTGTGGTATGTAGTACTGGTTGCTGCTGGGCTTGAGTCTCCACGCCCAGTATGGTATGTGGTTACTGGGGATCGAACCCAGGTGCTTGCACTTGCAAGACAGGCGCTGGAACCACTGAGCTAACTCCCCGGCCCTGACTTCCCTTTTTTTTGAGATAGGGTCTAATTATGTAGTTCAAGCTGGCACTGAATTTAGCCTCAAACTCACAACACAGCAATCCTTCTGCCTTTGCCTCCCAAGTGCTGGGATAACCGGCATGAGCCACCACACCCGACACTGTAATGTGTGGTACTGATTGTTGCTGGGTGTGAGTCTCCATGCCCAGTATTGTATGTGGTTACTGGGGAATTGAACCTGGTCCCTGACACTTGCAAGACAGGCACTGGAACGACTGAACTAAATCCCCGGGCCTGGCTTCCAGTTTTGTAAAGTACAGTGGATTCCTTTTTTGCTTTTAAAGAAAGTATCTTAATTTAGAATTCTGGAATTTCTAAAAGCTTACTAATTTAAAAACCACGATTATCTATGATAATTCTCAGTATTTACTTCAGCTCACTTTGCTATTGATGAAAGGCTATTATGAGCTAATAATTTGCTGCTCCAAGCTTACTAATGCATTTTCTGAAGGGGGAAAGACTTCTAATTCTTTAGCCTATTCTAGGGTTTATTGTACCCACCCATATGTCTGATTGTCTTCAGACTCAGTTCTGTGGCAGTCAAAAAATCCTAGATCTCCAGAGTTAGGCTCTCAAATACATGTCTGAATGTTGTAGTACATAAAGCTTAAAAATGTTTGGATAAAAATATTTTTTGACTCTTTGTTATTGAGGAGAATGCATCAAAACCTGTGCAATAGGTTTCAAAAAAATTAGTCATAGAAAGCTAGGCATGAGGGCACACACCTGTAATCCCTGCACTCACGAGGCCGAGGCAGGAGGATTGCCACAAGCATGAGGTCACCCTGGGGTACATAGTGAGTTCAAAGCTAACCTGTACCACATAGTGATTCCTGTCTAAAAAAAAAAGAGAGAATAATTCCTGAATTTCAAGAGGAAAAGAGATTGCCTAATTTTCCAAAAGTATGGGAATCTGGTTAAAACTTGGCTCTACTGTTTAATGGGTTGTGCTGGACCTTGTACTTGGGTCTCTCATTTGGGAATGGGCACACAGAGCCAGCCTCCCCTACTTGCTGAGGGCTGAGCATAGGATGCAGTGGGCTCACAGCAAACAGCCCAGCACTGCCAGGGTAGCCATTTCTGTTACTGGTGGCCTCCCTCTGTCACATACATCTCTTTAGATGTAGGTTATGTAGAAGAGGGTGACTTTACTGGGAGGCCTGGGCTTTTCTCCCTTTGGTTTCCAGAGTGAAACTGATAAGGGTGTGGAGTACATGTAATGGTTGTCTTCACATTTAGCATCACTTATTCACTTTCTCTTCTGAATGTTTTCTCACATTTTCTAGAAAGACTTTCTTACTTTGATAATCTTGAACCAATACTTCATTTTGAAAACTGGCAGTTACCGTATATTTAGAGGCTATGACCACCACTACTTGTATTGATTTTTCTGGACTTCAAATATTTACCCAGCACCTTTGTTGGGTGTTGATAGTAAGTTAGGAAAAGTCAGAAATGCCCTAGGGCCTTTCTGAGTTTACAGTTTAGTGGAGAGTCTAGAAAGGACAGGAAAGATGGTAATTTCAGGGACACCTAATATGTTCTAGAGTTGAGAATACTTTTCCATTGAATGTTTAAGTCAGTGAGTGGAGGTCTGTCTGGCAGGGAGGTGGAGGGAAGCAAGGGGAGATGATATGACTGGTTTTTCTACAGTAGAAACCCAGCCTTCTTCACCTGCTGTGTCTACAGCACCCAGAATAGTGCCTGGTGGGAATAGACACTCATTAACTGTTTATGTGGTGAACAAGAGTGTGGCTTATCCAGAGATGGAAATCCCGTAGGGAGAAGCAGAGCAGGGCTGTCAGAGTTTTGGTTAAAAGACCTGAAGCTCTTCAGTGGAGCAGGGCTGTCAGTGTTTTGGAGACCTGAAGCTCTCTCTGGGTGACTCCTGGAGGTATTGGAAGGGTTGAGGGATTGGCTTGATGGGCCCTCCCTGTGCTGAGCATTCATGGGGAGGGAGGGAGGCTGGTTGGGTTCTGTGGTTGGGTTTTGTGGCTGCGTTGAAAGGAAGCTGTAGTCCAGGGTTCTGTTTGGGCATCTGGGTGGCAGTGGTTTACTGGGGACAAGAATGATGGATTTGCGTGTGCTGCGTCTGAGGTGGTCCAGTCCTCATGTGGATGGAAGTCGACTTGTGCAGCTCGCTGTCTCTCCTGTGCCTGTGCTCAGTGACCTCATGGGATGCTCTGGTCCTATTGATCTCACACCTGCTCTGCTCTGCCTTCATAGATGCTGACCTCTCTGCTTTTAAGGTATATTTGTGCAGATAGCAGTTAGGCTAGTTGCCTGGCACCAGGCCCTGAAGTGGTGTCTGAGGTGGAGGCTTGTTGGGTCAGTGATTCCCCCACCCCCTGGGAATTGAATTCATGATCTTGTGGTTGCAAGGCAGGTGGCAGCACTACAGAGGTAAATCTCTGGCTGTGGGTAATGATTCCTGCACCTCTGGTGGTGGCTCTTGGGAGGAAACCTTTGGGAGTCACCAGCATTTCCATGACAGTAGCAGTCACTTAGAGTGTGGTTCTATGGACCCCCTTTCCCACCCTCCTGGTTCCTGAAACTGTTCAGAGTCCATCAGGTTAAATTTTTTTGGGCGAGGGAGAGTCTCACCATGTACTAATTCAAGCCATCCTTGAACTCACTGTGTAGCCTAGGCTGACCTCAAATTCACGGTGATCCTCCTATCTCAGCTTTCAGAAGCTGCGATAACAGGTTTGTGCTCCACTACACCTGACATAAAATTTTATTCTAAAGATGTTATTTGACTTTTCACTCTCTTGGCATCTGCACTGATGGTTGGTAAAACTAACTCCTTAGACAAATAAATCAAGGCTTGCCACCAAACTAGTAGTGATAGTCATTGTCACAGCATTTAGAAGTACTCTTCACTACAGGAACATAGAGTTGAAACGATCCAATTCATCAGCTGGGCAAACTAGTGCACATGCCTGTAATATCAGGATTGTTGGAAGCCAACGAGGGAGGATTCCAAGCTTGATCCCAACTTGGGCATTTTTGTGACTTATTGAGACCCTGTCTCAAAAATTTAAAAAAGGGTTGGAGTGTAGCTCCGGGAATGCCCTGGGCTCAGTCCTTGATACCCATCTCAGATGTATTTAATGTAATCTTGATGAGGAAACAAAGATTGATGCTGTTTTAAGTAAGCCTTGACTCCTCAGCTCTTTTCTGTTCTGCGACATCATAGGAAATATGCATAAGCATATAGGATGGAGAGTTTGTCAGTGAATTAAAGAACTGCCTATTTATTTATTTATTGGTTTTTTGAGACAAGCTCTCACTTTACAGTTCAGGCTGCCCATAAACCCACTATGTAGCTCACGATAACATCAAACTTGTGGCAGTCCTCCTGCCTCTGCCTCCTGAATGCTGGGATTATAGGCATGTGCCACCACCCCCAGCTCTAGGAACTGCTCATTTAGATGAATTTGCAGATATTTTTGTATGTGTATGTGTGATGCTAGAGATTGAACTTGGGCCCTTGTGCTTCCAAGGTAGGAGCTAAACCCCCAGCCTCTTGAAGATATTTTCTTGACGGTGAACAAAGGGAACTAGACACTTAACCAACAGTATTATTGGCAGTAATAAAATAATTTCCTGTTCCCCCATCAGTGACCCAACTCTTGACCTAGCACTTGTGAGGCAGGTGTTGGCACCACTGAGCTAAATCCTGGACCCAAATAATGTGCTTTTAAACAGAAGTTAGAATTTTGGTAAACTTGATGCTGATAATGTGAGTCTGACAGACTTTCCGGTATTTAGAGACTTTTAACAGTATTTTAACCAATCACATTTGGAGTATCTGTTTGTCTTGGTGAGCTTTATTTTCTCCAAATGGCCTGTGGGTGATGGTATAAACCTAGAGATAGACAAAACACCCATTCAGAGCACAAGGAATGGAATAAGACCAAATGATACTTTAATCTAATGGTGTAAAACATCAATAATTTAATTTTAATTTTTTTTTTTTTTGAGACAGGGTCTAGCTTTGTGGTTCAGGCTGGCCCTGAGCTCAGCCTCCAACTCACATCACAGCAATCCTCCTGCCTCTGCCTCCTGAGTGCTGGGATGATAGGCGTGAGCCACCACGCCCGGCACTGTGGTATGTGGTACTGGTTGCTGCTGGGTGTGGGTCTCCACACCCAGTATTGTTATGTGGTTACCAGGGAATCGAACCCGGGCCCTTGCGCTTGCAAGACAGGCGCCGGAACCACTGAGCTAACTCCCCGGCCCTTAATTTTAATTTTAATCAATTTTTAATTTAAATTAATAATTTAATTCTAAGGGTACCACTTCAGAGGTACCCTTAAAAGCCAGCATGGTGGTGCATCCCTGTAATTTCAGCACTCAAGAAGCGGAGATGGGAGGGTCGCTAGTTTGAGGCCTGCCTCACCTAGTGATTTCAGCACTTGGTCTATATTAGGGAGACCATCTAAAAACAAAACAACAAATAACCACCCCTGTAAGAACCTGGCCACTTTTGGATTTTAGTGGAGTGTGACAGAGGGACATTTACATTTATCCGAAACAACTCAAATATTCTTCTCTTGTCCATCCGCTCGTCTGTGAGACTGAGTGTTCCTCTTGGCTGTCAGTCAAAATCGTGCATTGCAGCTGAACATGGAAGTGCTTCTCTATTAACAGAGACAGTAAAAAAATGTATGTAGGCATAGTGGTGTACATTTTGTCCCAGGACTTAGGAGGATGAGGCAGAAGGGTCTCCACAGGTTCAAGGCCAGCCTGAGCTACATAGTGAGACCCTGTCTCCCAGGGTTGATATGTGTGTGTATGCTAAAATGTAAAGTGCAGCTTCTCCAAGGCTGGCTTGGGCTACATAGTGAGTTCAAGGTCAGCCTGAACTACAAAGTGAGACCCTGCCTCAATAAATAAAAATAAAGTACAGCTTCTCATTAAATACTTTTTCTTAGAAAGTGGTTATTTTTCATAAAAATGTATTATGTATTAGGCTTATTTCCAGTTGATTTTATATATGTTTTAAACACTTCAGGGTCTTAATTTTTTTCGAGACAGAGTCTCCTTGTGTGGTTTAGCAGGCCCTGAACTCACTGTGTAGTAGCTTAGGCTGGCCTGATCTCATAGCAGTCTTCTTGCCTCTACGTCCCAAGTGCTGGGGTTACTGATATGTGCCATTATACCTGGCTTGATTTCTTAATGTAGTAAATTCTGGTAGATAAAATTGTGCCTCTGGGTCCTTGATGACAAAAAATCTGAACAGCAGATTTTTAGAGATGCCCACTGGACCTACCCCTTTTCCTGTTCCTTATCTCCATCTCCACTATACCTTTTCCTGGGGAGGAGGAGAACCCAGAGACTCAGGCAGAGCTGGAAAAAGGCATGGACAAGTGGAGGCTCAGCACCAAGCGATGGTCAAGGAGGAAGGTGGGGAGCCCAGGCCACTGCCAAGCATGAGGGTCAAGATCCCATGGTGTCTTCTAAGGTACAGAAGTGCTTAGCAGTGGCCGTGGCCAGGGTGGGAGAGGATGGGAGGGTGTGGGTAGGGGGCTGGAACAGGGTTGGGAGGATAGGTACGGGGGTTTGTGGTGCTCTAACCAAGACCATGACAGCACCTGGAAAGACTGCAAACCCCGGGGTTCTAAGGATGCTGGAGAATCTGAGCAGGGAGCAGAGGATCCAGGCAAAGTGAGGCTCCCATTAGAAGTGCTTAGAGTCAAAGTGAGACTTAGTCCTGGAAAATTCACGGTAACTGTCATGTGGCCTAGGTGCACTGTAAATGTGGGGAGAGGTGGCTTACAGTCCCCTGGTGAAATGAAACCCCCAAATCTTAGCCCTCTAGCCCTCAGCTGGTGATGCCTCCTGGGCAGCAGGTGAACTTGATTGTGCTAGGCCCACAGTGCCAGTGCGTTAGCACAGATGATGCTATGAGCTGCACACTGTGCTGAGATTTACACCATTGGCAGTACAGTCAACATAGCCCTGAGTGAGTGCCATCCAGGCCCATTTCACAGCCAGCCAGCTGCTTGGTGGGCTCTGGAACATGAACTCTCCACGTAACCTTGTGCATTTCTTATCAGGAGCTCTTCCTGCTCTTTAACCTCAAGGACTGCTGGACCGTGTCTGCTGCCAGGGATTGTGAAAGAAGACTTTTCCCTAGGAAGCACATTTCCCCACAGTCTTATCTGACTCTTCTTCAGGGCTCCTCTGTTCTACCTTCAAACATAACTAGTGTTGCATAACATGCTTTTGATGTCTTCGAGCCCCTATTCCTTTCTCTTTTAAAGGTAGGCATTCTGTTTCAGTGACCTCGTTTTCTCCACCATCTAGCCTGTCCTCATTCTTTAGGATCTTGTCTCTCTCTCTTGCTTTGATTTTGATAATAAAAATGTTTAGCCAGGGTAGCAGTATACCCCTATAGTCCAAGTTATACAGGAGGGTGACACAAGAAGAGGTGAAGACCTCATTTCAGACGTCTGTTATATTTATTATAGGAAATTCTGAACATAAAAAATCCATAATCTCTTTTAAAACATAACCATAAGAGGGCTGGGCATGGTGCACACACCTGTAGTCCCAGCACTTGGGGGGCTGAAGCAAGAGGATCACTGCAAGTTTGAGGCCAGCCTGGCCTACATAGTGAGTTCAAGGCCAACCTGAACTAGATAGCGAGATCCTACCTCAAAATGAACAAACAAAAATTCTAAATTAATAATAAAGAAATAGCAAAAGAAGAGTGTAATATTTACTTTTAATCTTTGTATTGTTCATTGTTGGGAACCACCCTGTTTGGGAATTGCAAGGTCAAAATTGACTAGGCCTTCCTGCCTGCAGACAGACTTTAGACTTGACTTTTGTCTTCATCTCTGGTAGCAACAGGGACTCAATGGTCCCACATGCTGTGGTGCTTCAGGGCAGAACTGCACCGGATCTCTCCCTTCTCAAAGACTATTGCTGACATCTGCCTTGCCCCGAGGGATCCTCATCTACATAACTTCTCTAGGACTGTTGTTAGTGTGCCCCTGCCTTTCTGGGTATTTTGAAATGTAGATAATAAAAGGTGTGGTAGGCTGGGGCCCAGAGTCCTTGCCTCCCAGAGTAGCATGGATCAGACCCAAGCTCAGTTTTCTCTAAGTCACATTTCTGCCTAATTATTAATTATTTCGCCGTGTGCTGTGAACTCACAGGAGACTAGAACTTAATGCAGAAATCTTACTTACATTCCCTTCCCCTGTTTACCACAGTTCATGTGTATGGATAGAGATTGGGGATCACTACACATCTGGAGTTTTTTAATTCTGCAGGAGCATTCAGTTACAGTGACTGCGTCTCTCAGGCTGTACAGTTATGTGGTGGCTGTTGTCTCTTTCCTGAGCAGTGTAGTCCCATTCATCTGTTGGGTATCTGCGTTCTGCCCATTCCATGTAGCATTCTCAGATCATAAGCCTCATGAAGGCTCTGTGAGAGGGAGCTCAGCAGGCCTAGGCCTGGCCATGGGGTCTCCAGGGCACCTTTGCACTGGGCAGTCTTTTCCTAAGATGCTTCCCCAACCTGTCCAGCCCTGGTTTCCAGTCTTCTGACTAGGTTGAAATCTCCTGAATTTCTTTTTTTTTTTTTGAGACAAGGTCTCGCGTTGTAGTTCAAGCTGGCCCCTGAGCTCAGCCTCAAACTCACTTCACAGCAATCTTTCTGCCTCTGCCTCCCAAGTGCTGGGATTACAGGCATGAGCCACCACATACACACTGTGGTATGTGGTACTGGTTGCTGCTGGGCGTGAGTCTCCACACCCAGTATTGTATGTGGTTACCGGGATCGAACCCTGGCCCTTGTGCTTGCAAGACAGGTGCCAGAACCGCTGAGCTAAATCCCTGGCCAAGATCTCCTGAATTTCTGTTGGGCTCAGAAATGTTAGAGTCTCCTCTTCCTGCAGTTGCGGGGCGGCTTCAATAAGTGTGTTCTCAGTTCTGGAGGATGGAGTGTGAAGTGGAAGCCTGTGCCCTACAGAGGCTCGAGAGTTAGACCAAGGCTTTCAAGCAGGCTGAGTGCTGTGCTCTTCAAAGCCCTGTAAACCTCCTTGTGGATTTTGCTGGTTGCCAGAATTCATGTTGTTCGGTGGCTCAGAGGGACATGGCATCACATTTCTGCCTTTCTTCATGTGGCTGTGTCTCCTTGTCCCTTCTTCCGGGGTGCTGCTCACTGGGTAGTGGCTGCCTTGTCCTTTTGCTGCTTCATTGTGTCACCAAGATGCTTTTCAAGTAGGAGCAGGGTCTCCCTGCATCATCCTTAGCCCTTTCCTCCTCAGATTCTAGTTGACTTGTCTCCCATGTCTTCGCCTTTCCTTCAGGACCAATCCTGTAAAAACAACTCTGTTTTAGGGCTGGGGAGTTAGCTCAGTGGTTCTAGCACCTGTCTTGCAAGCGCAAGGGCCCGGGTTCGATTCCCCAGTAACCACATACAATACTGGGTGTGGAGACTCATGCCCAGCAGCAATCAGTTCCACATACCACAGTGCTGGGCGTGGTGGCTCATGCCTGTAATCCCAGCACTAGGGAGGCAGAGGCAGGAGGATTGCTGTGATGTGAGTTTGAGGCTGAGCTCTGGGCCAGCATGAACTACAAAGTGAGACCCTGTCTCCAAAAACCTAAAAACAAAAACCAAAACCAACTCTGTTTTAGGTTGGAAAAGCTAGTAAGAGAATTTAATAGAGTAGATGAGCTGAGCGTGATGATGCATGCCTGTTGCCCAGTACCTGGGAGGAGACTGAGAAAGCCTGTTTCCAAACAGCACGCACACAGAGGATCAGTCTGCCTGTCCTCTGTGCATTTCACAGAATCAAAGGCTGGGAATAGGATTGCACTTTTTGGGTAAGTGGAGGTGGGGGCAGGGAGGATAGGTTCTCTGCCAGTCCATGTCTCCTGGTCTTGAGTGGATCTGTGTGCAGGTCAGAACTCCCTCAGGTGACATCCCTCTACTGTCCACATGTTCTTGCTGCTGCCATAGAGCAACACCTCAACTTTTGCCATGTCACAGGCTCCTGGTTTTTTCTGCCATGTGGCTTTCATTTCCTTCAGAGACTCCTCATCTGCCCCAGTTCCCTGTTGTCGAGTTTCCTGGCCTTAGGTTCACATCATTCTCTGGTTGAGCTCTCAGGGTGAGGACATCCAGGGTGGGTCCGCTCCCATATTAGTTCTGTTGTTTACCCTGCTGGGCCCTTCTTCTTCTTCAGAAATGCCTTTCTACTACTTGAACTGTTATTGTCTTGATGGTTGCCAGCTAAATTGTCGGGTAGGTTCATGGTTCCTAAACTGATAGTCAGAATCCCTGGGATGTCTTCATCACTCCGCCTACAAGGCTAGGTGGGAAATGGGTTTTGGAGAAACATCATAAGTTAATCTGCAGAGTCAGCTACTGGAACAGTGCTTGTGTTAAGGGGACTTTCCTGAGGACAAATGAAAGGGCTCTTTTTTCTCTTTTTGAGATGACATCTTGTTTTGTAGTTCAGGCTGGTCTTGAACTTAGGGTGATGCTCCTGCTTCAGCCATGCCTGGCCTGTACAGAAGAGCTCTTGCAAAGGCCTGGGATGAGGAAACTGCTGAAAGTTGAGAGTGTGTGTGTTGTGTGCTACTGTTGCACCAGAGTGGGGCAGGGAAGGGAAGAGAATTTTTCCAGGAAATTGAGGGGCTGAGCAAGGAGTATCTTTGTACCTAGCACTGGCAAAGTGCATTTTTGCAGCTTGATCGTTTGTGGTTGTCATAGCTTGGTTTGTGCCACAGGAACAAAGGAGTCTGTCCTAAGCTTGTACCAATTCCAAAGTTGAGATGTGCTGTGTAGTTTAACAAGCAAATATCTGTATTTCTGTTATTTACTGTTGAACAGCAGACTGCTCTGGTTTTAGTGGTTACAGATGCCATCCTCTAGGTGTCAGTGTGGGAGGGCCCTCGGTTCTGCCCAGTCTGGGGCAAGTAGGCCAGTAACAAGGACACTGCTGTCCCCACAGGGGTCCAGTGGAGACCTCCCACTCCGGGGCTGAGTTCTGAGGGGTGCAGTGAAGGTGGTCTCTTAAAGGTACTGCTAGGTTAGTGCCATCTGTCCTGTGTGGTGGTCAGTGCTGATTACAGGCTCAGTGTGGGGAAGTAGAATCTGGGGCTGATGAAAGAGCTGCACAGAATGTACCCTCCCCTGTTACTTCACACTGAGCTCCATCCTTAGCCTTTATTAAATTTTGAGACAGGGTCTGCTAAGTTGCCCATCTCAGTTGCCAGATGACAGGCGCATATCTGTTAGCCAGCATGTCTTGGCTGTACTCTCATAGGCTCCCACGTCCACTCGTGTTGCTGGCTGTGGACCGTGGGTGACAGATTAGGACCAAGTTAGGGAAGGCAATGCATGAAGGCCTGTCTTATACCAAGTTGGCTGGTAGGGTTGAGCTGCTGCCATGGAACTGGACCTTCTGGGTTAGCCAATTCCACAGGTACAGTGTTTGCCTTCCTGGAATGGTGGCTCCTGGTGAGCAGCTTAGCTGAGGATTGCACTAACTCACAAGGGTAATTGCAGGTTGGATTAGGTAGAATTTATTTGCCTTCTAGCTGAAAGAAGAATGGACCTGGCTGTCTTCCCTGGAGACCCTTTGGGAGCTGTGACAGTCTGCGTGAGATGCTCACTAAGTCAGAGTACTAGGTTTTAGAAGAGATGGGATCAGATGAGGAAAGCTAAGTTTGGGAGAGAGGGATCTTTAGTTTATGTTGTTTTTCAGTCCTGAAGATGAAGCTCAGGGCTGCCTGCATGTTAAGCTGTGGAGCTGTACCCCGTCCTGTGAAGGGATTTAATTGCTAGCAAACAGAAGACCATCTTAGTTTTTTTAATCTAAAGACATAGAACAAGCAACATTACAAGCATGCCCATGCTATTACTTTTTGTTACACTGAAAAGAGGGCACTGTGAGAGTTCCACATCCTATCTGATTCTAGATCAGACGTTTTGGAGTATGAGGAGGGCACCTGGTCACACTGCAGGTGCCAGAAGAGGAACTGACTCCCTGCTTCCATGGGCCACTGCTTACAGTCCAGGGGATGACATGAGCAGAGTGTGGCCAGCCATACACCTCCTCTGCCCACCACCCTTTCCTGTGAGCTTGGGACTAAGAGCAGGGCCTGCAATTAAGCTTGGATCCAAGTGTTCAGCTGAAACAAACGGGGCTTGGTACTGCTGTGGAAGTTAGTAATTTAGGTAATGAGTGGTCAGTGGACTGGCGGGGGCCTCAGGGCTGAGTGTGCTCTTTTGTAACTATTTGTTATTTATAGGAACTAACTTGAAAAATAATGTTTTTTGAGTTTTTGTTTCTCTTTGCCGTTCTGGGCCTCTCCTGAACCACATCCCTGGCTTCTTTTTTTATTTTGAGACAGGTTTTATTTTCTTCTGCCTCAATCTCCCAAGAAGCTAGAACTATACAGTCACGTGCCAGTGTCTTTGACCTGTTTTCTGGGTTGGTTTTTTTTTTTTTTTTTTTACAATACCAGGGATCAAACTCAGGACCTTGCACTTGTGAGCTAGGTGCAACACCACTGAGCTAAATTGCTGGGCCTAGTTTTCTGAGTTCTTAGATAAAATAGACCAGTGCCATTTCCCCCAGTAGTTGTGAGGCCTATGGGGTGTGTGTCTGTGTGTCTCTGTCTGTCTGTGTGTCTGTGTATCTGTATGTCTGTACGTGTTGCTGCCTGTGTCCCTCTGTTCCTCTTTCTTATCCTGCTGTATAGCCCAGGCTGGCCTCAGGCTCCCAGTCCTCCTGCTTCAGTCTTCCTAGTACTTGGATCCTTTTCTCTTTTTAATAAGGGAAAAACTATGTCTCAGTTGTCAAAAGGCCTGCATGAGGGAAACTTGCGGTGCATTGCTAAAAGGTGAAAGATTATGGCTAAGTAAGCAACCCCCAGAACTTGTACAGTTATTTCTTACACATATGTGTGAGTATTATAACTGTACTATTTGTTTTAGAGAGGGGTATTTGACAGGAGTCAGTCCTGAAAAAGATGAAGTGTTCTATTTGACTTATATATTTATTTATTATTTTAATTTCTTTTTTAAAAATTGAGACATAGTCTCAATATGTAGTTCAAGATGCCTTTGAGGGCTGGGGATTTAGATTTAGTTCAGTGGTTCCGGCGCCTGTTTTGCAAGCACAAGGACCCAGGGTTCAATCCCCTGGTGAACCACATACAATTCTGGGCGTGGAGACTCACAACAAGCAGTAATCAGTACCACAGACCACAGTGCTGGGTGTGGTAACTCACACCTGTAATCCCAGCACTCAGAAGGCAGAGGCAGGAGGATCACTATGATGTGAGTTTGAGGCCATCCTGTCTCAAAAAAAAAAAAAAAATATGCCTTTGAACTCACTATATTGACCAGGCTGGCCTCAGACTCACAGCAATTCACCTGCTTCAGTCTCACAAGTGTTGGGATTAGAGGTATGTGACACCACGCCTGGCTTGATGCATCTTTAAAAAATGCTATCAGATAGATCAAAGTAGTCTAGATATTGATGTATAAATTTCATGACTCGTATAGCTTTAAAAAAAACAAAACAAGTTTTTACTATGTTCTCCATTTGGACCTAAAATTTATCTCATTCTACTGCCTTAGCCTCCCCAGTACCTGAGACCACAGTTGCACATCATTGTACCTGGCCCTACATTTGTAAAAATTATATTCAATGTGTCCAGTACAGTCTGCTGTTGTGTCACCTTGGGAGCACTGATAGAGGCAGGAACATTTCTGTATTATTATTTCATCTTTTTTTAAAAAAAATTTACCAAGGACATAATAATTGCAAAAAAAAATTCATTTTGTAAGATATACACAAGTGATATATTTGGAAGTATTTGAAGCTCTCGAAGTGCTCTTGAGTGGAGTGAATATGAAGTTTGTGCTTTCAGTTTATATTGACCTGTGAAAGATCTTTGGAGACAGGTCTTGATGTGCCAGCCCAGCCTGACCTTGAATGCCTTGTCATTTGGGCTGGTCTCAAACTTGCAGTCCTCCTGCTTGAGCTTCCAAGTGCTAGGATTATGGATGTACACCACCACAGCGGGTTTGGTGTGAAATAAAAGATTTTCAAGCAACTGGTAGTAGAGGACAGGGCTATGAATTTGATCTCCAACATTGCAAAAAAAAAAAATTTTTTTTTTAGAATTGTATATTGACAAGGTATAGCTCGGTGTATATTTGTAGAGTACGGGGTGATGTTACGGCTTTTTTTTTTTTTTTTTTGTCCCCTTATTGGGGATTGAACTCAAGACCTTCCCATCCTAGCTCTTTTTTGAGATAGAATCTTGCTAAATTGCCCAGGCTGAGTTCGAACATGCTGTCCTCCTTTCTCAGCCTCCTAGAGTGCTGGGATTACTGCTGTGTGCCACCATGGCCACTTGTTGAGTTTTTGATGTAGTATGGGGTGAGTGGGACAGCCTGTGTATCACGCAGACCTGTGACAGCTCTATGGTGGGTGTGCTGGTGCCCAGTGCCTGGCAGTTAGCTACACTGTTCAGTATCACTTCCCCTCTCTCCACCTCTTGGAAAATAAGTGCTTTGTTGTTGTTTTTTTGACAGACAGGGTCTCACTTTGTATTTCAGGCTGGCCCTGAACTCTGTATAGCCCAGGCCAGCCTCAAATTCATGCAATCCTCCTGCCTCTGCCTCTCACGTTGTGGATTATAGGATTACCACTGCACCCAGCATTGTGGTATATGGTTACTGGGGATTGAACTCTTGTACCTTGTGCTTGCCAGGCAGACACCAGAACCCCTGAACTAAATCTGTGGCCATTGAGTGATTTTTATTAGTGTCACAGTCTGTTCTTTTATCATACAATATTCTTTTTTTTTCTTCTTTGAAACAGGGTCTTGTGTTATAAATCAGGCTGACCCTGAACTCACTGTGTACCCCAGGCTAGCCTTGAACTCACAGCAATCCTCCTGCCTTTGCCTCCCTAGTGCTGGGATTACAGGCATGAGCCACTATGCTCTGCTAATAATCATTATTTTGCTTTTGGAGAGGGGTTTTTTGTTTTGTTTTGTTTTTGTATATTTGTTTGTTTTTGAGACAGGGTCTCACATTGTAGTTCAGGCTGGTCCTGAACTAGGCCTTGAACTCAGCAATTCTCCTGCCTCTGCCTCCCGAGTGCTGGCATTACAGGCGTGAGCCACTATGCCCAGCACTGTGGTATGTAGTACTGATTGATGGTGAGCATGAGTCAGCATGCCCGGCATTGTTTATGTGGTTATCTTGCATCGAATTCTGGCCCCTTGCACTTCCAAGGCAGACACTGGAACTATTGAACTAAATCCCCAGCCCAGGGGTGCAGTTTTTTTTTTTTTTTTTTTTTTTTGATTTTTTGAGACAGGGTCTCGCTTTGTGGTTCAGGCTGGCCCTGAGCTCAGCCTCAAACTCACATCACAATCCTCCTGCCTCTGCCTCCCGAGTGCTGGGATTACAGGCGTGAGCCACCACACCCGGCACTGTGGCATGTGGTACTGGTTGCTGCTGGGTGGGGGTCTCCACACCCAGTATTGTTATGTGGTTACCAGGGAATCGAACCCGGGCCCTTGCGCTTGCAAGACAGGCGCTGGAACCACTGAGCTAACTCCCCGGCCCCAGGGGTGCAGTTTTTGAGACAGGGTCTCACTATGTAGTTCAGGAAGCAATCCTGCCTCAGCCTCCTGAGTACTGAGATTACATAGGCGCATAACCAAACCCTGCTGAGTCACCTTTTTTTTTTTTTTTCCCTACAGCCTCTTGCTTGTTTTTTGCAGAATGGAGAACCTAGCTGCAGTTGTGTGGTATCTATAACAGTGCTATATGGTAATACGCTTCAGTAGTCTGTACAAAGAAGCCTACAAAAATAGAGCCTGGTGGAGTGGAATGTGAGGCTCTTTTTTCTGAGACAGGGTCTCACTATGTATTCCAGGCTGACCTCAAACTTGAGATCTCTTTCCTCAGCCTCTTGAGTTTTGGGATTACAAGAGTGCTCCTCCATGCCTAGCTTCAGTCAGGCTCTTATAGCTGATTAAAGCTCAGGTGAACAAGGAGCAATAAATCCACACATGAAGGTAAGTGTGTGTGCAAAAGATGTGGTGAGATAAATTGTGAGTAGAATTCTTTTTTTTTAAGGTTTTTTGAGACAGGGTCTCGCTTTGTGGTTCAGGCTGGCCCTGAGCTCAACCTCAGACTCACATCACAGCAATCCTCCTGCCTCTGCCTCCCGAGTGCTGGGATTACAGGCGTGAGCCACCACGCCCGGCACTGTGGTATGTGGTACTGGTTGCTGATAGGCGTGAGTCTCCACAAACCCGGATCCTTGCGCTGGCAAGACAGGCGCCGGAACCACTGAGCTATATCCCCGGCCCATGAGTAGAATTCTTAAGGCATAAATTTAAGCTTGGTCTGATGTTGGACGTTGTTGTGCACTGAGGAGGCTGTGGCAGGACTATCTCTGCAAGTTTTAGGCCAGCCTGAGCTACATAGTGACTTCTAGTCCAGCCTGGAATATGTAGCAAGAGCCTGTCTCAGAAAACAAAAGTATAAATTTGTGGGTAGAAAATGTTTTGTATATGTACTGAGTTTTTAGAAGTTATTGCCGTGATTATGTAATGTGATTTAAGACTGAAAATTCATCTCCCAAGTCCAGGAGTGCCAGGCTTATCTGAGTATGAAGGTGATGTGGCACCCTGGGTCTCTGAGTGGAGTTGTTGCACTGGCTGGCTGGTGGCATGCAGATGTGAGAGGGCAGAGAAGACAGTGGTGATGCTGCTGGGGCCGGTGTGGTGCTGAGTGAGCCTACGGGGTGGAGAGGACATCTGACGAAACAGTACTGGCTGCCCTGGCCTCCAGAGCTGAGGAACAGCCATAGTTGTGTGCTGCTACAAACATCTCTCCAGATCTTTTCTGCATAGCTGGCACTGACATTGGCATTGTACTAACAGCAATGTTTAAATCAAAGTGAAATAAACAGGGGGCCGGGGAGTTAGCTCAGTGGTTCCGGCGCCTGTCTTGCAAGCGCAAGGGCCCGGGTTCGATTCCCCGGTAACCACATAACAATACTGGGCGTGGAGACTCACCCAGCAGCAACCAGTACCACATGCATGGTGGCTCACGCCTGTAATCCCAGCACTCGGGAGGCAGAGGCAGGAGGATTGCTGTGATGTGAGTTTGAGACTGAGCTCAGGGCCAGCCTGAACCACAAAGCGAGACCCTGTCTCAAAAAAAAAGAAAAAACTGAAATAAACATTAAAACATTTCTACAATGACAAATGCCCCACACCTGTCCACAGACTCTTGACATGACTGATGGGTGTCAGCAGTAGTTCATTCTGAGTAATTGTGATTGCTAAAAGATGATCAGTACTAGTTTTTGTTTTGTTTCAAATAATTGCTGTTTAAGTTAGGCATGCTCAGGATGACTCTGTAACAGTTTGAGTGGTTGAAGCTGCTCCTTGGTGCCTTTTCAGATGTGTTAAAGGAAAACCTCCTAAAACAAAAAAAGGACAAGCCATTCTCAGCTGAATGGGCTATACACAGAGAGGGTGGGCTGCCACGTTCAAGCCTGACCGACTGACTCAGAACACAGCATCACCTGCACTGCAGGTGGTCTACAGGACAGTCAATCTCAGTCCCTTCTTGGAACTTTGATTTTAACTGATACACAACATAAAAATTACATATACTTTGGGACCATGTTTCCAATCATGAGTACAGTGTGGGAGGTTTGAATCAGGGTCAACATATATGCCTTCTCAAACATTGCTTACTTGTGGTAAAGACATCCAAAACCCCCACATCCTCATACCTTTGGTCACCTAGCTCTCCCTCCATGACATGAGCCCTTGGGGGGCCCGCCCTTCTTTAGTACACAGAGGCTGGAGTTGGCTGCGCTCTACCCTCCTCCATGCTGCTGGAAAATACAGCATTTCACCCCCAACTGTGGTGGAAAAGTACCCAAAATAACTACCTTGAAAGCTTTATGTTCCCAGGCTGGAAAGTTATTTTTCCCTATCCTATAATTCTTTTTTCTTTTCCTTTGTTGAGATACTGGAGACTGAACCCAGAACTTCACCAGTGCTAGGCAAGTACTCTACCAAGTTAAATCCCCAGCCCCTTCCACCTTTTCCATTGAGATAGGGCCTCACTACATAGCTTAGGCTGGTCTTGAACTTGTTGTGATCCTGCTGCCTCAGCCTGCCAAGGAGCTGGCAGCCATGGTTTGTAAATAATGGACTTTACAGCTACCTCAGCTTCAGAGTCAGATTGGACTCCACCCGAGTCCCACTTCCTGAGCCATTGTTTGTGCAGTGCCTGAGCTTGTCAGGAACCCAGCTGGTAGGATGTGACCTCATCAGAAGGACCTAGTACCATCTGCTGTTGGGGCCAGGAACTTCTCCAGTGGACTTTGGGTTTCCCTCAGCATCAAGTGACTTGGTTGCAGTTTTAGAGCTGAGGGTTTCATGGCTACAAGTCTGCAGACATGTGTTCGCAGACGTGTGTTCCCACAAGAAGGGGCTTTACCTGCTGGACTCGCCTGCCAGACTCCACTGGCTGGGAGGGGAGGAGTGGGCTTTCCCTACTGGGAATCAGGGTTTTTACTGATGAATAGTGCTGAGTTCCCACAGAGCTGTCAGAAGACATTCAGTAAAAGCAGTGGGCCTTAGTGGTACTCACAGTGTGCTTCTATAGGAACGTGGAGTTTGACATCTGAAAGAAGTCCAATCTGACTCTGAAGCTTAGATAGCTATAAAGTCCATCATTTATAAACCGAAACGTGGCTACTTAAAAATAAAATAAAAATAGTCTTTCAGCTGAGAGCGAGAGTTTTGATTATTATAGTTTGGTTTTATTTTCAACAAGTTTTTCAGAGAATTCCTGTGACACCAATAAGTTCTTTGACCCATCAATCTTATCCTGCTTGAATATTTGCTTGCTTAAAGTTCACTTATTAAGGTGCTTGCTTGGTTTGTCCTGGCAGATGCGGTCAAGTTTGAAGCCAGGTGCATCCTGAAAAGTAGGGTGGCTGTTATGGCGAGACCTGGAGGTGGCACCAAAGTAGAGGCCTGTGGCAGTGTCATTTCTCAGTGTGGTTTTCCTTTGCAAGTGAATTAACTTTATAATTACTTTGATTCACAAATAAATGTTTTACCGTAAGTGTATGTGTACCTCTTTAAAAAGATAGTCCCTGGCTCGGGATTAAGCTCAGTGGTTCTGGAATCTGCCTTTCAAGCACAAGGTCCTAAGTTTGTAGAGCATGGTGACTCACACCCAGCAGCAGTCAGTACCATGCACCACAATGCCGTGTTGGCTCACACTTGTAATCCCAGCACTCAGGAGGCAGAGACAGGAGGATTACTGTGAGTTCAAGGCTAGCTTAGGCGACATAGTGAGGTCAGGGCCAGCCTGAACTACAAAAGAAAAAAGACCTTGTCTTGAAAAAAAATATAGTCTAGTTACAAAGAAGGTGTAGGCCAGAAGGAAAGGTGTGCACTATCCTTAGACTTATGTCATGAGCATTTTAGCTTCATGTTCATCATTCCCCACCTAGTTATGTGTAAAGTTTTTGTACCAACAAAGTTGAATTTTGCTTGTTTTTGAAACAAGGTCTCACTATAAAGTTTAGGTTAGCTGTGAACTCACCGTGTATCCCACGCTGGCCATGAATTCACTGCAATCCTCCTGCCTCAGCCTTCTGAGTACTGGGATTATAGGTATATACCACCACCGCTAGCCCTGACAAAGCTGAATTTTAGAGTAGGATAGGCTAGATGAGGTGGTCCAAACCTGTAATCCTAACTCTCAGAAGATTGTGGAGGGGGCTTGCATGTTTGAAGTCACTTTGGACAATTGAGTGAGTGCCTGCTGCAAAATAAAACAATATGAAGGGCCAGGGAGGAGTTACCTCTAACTTAGCTGTAGAGCACTTGCCTGTCATATGGCAGGCTGAGTTCATCCCCAATATCTTTTTTTTTTCATCCCCAATATCTTAAAGGGAAAATAAAGGATAGCCGTTAGACTTAAGGATTCCAGAAATTGAGAAATTAAAGTTAATGTTGAAAGGAAAGTGGCAGAGCTTGTTTTTTTGTGTAGCTTAAGTAAGTGAGAAGTCGACTTTACACTTGCTTGTCCCTCTCCTTAGGACTTTTGCTCAGATGTCAGCACAACAGAACAGCCTTCTCCAGACACTGTTTATAAAAGACACCCATACCCCTCCTCAGCCTGCTTGTCTGGTCTTGTTTGTCCTTCCTCAGTTGCAAAGTCAGTCCCATAACAGCAAGAGCATCCTGTCTGGAGAGTCTCTTCTGTGGTGCCTGCTGCACAGTGGGGCTCGGCAGATGGTTGCTGAGTGTGCAAGTGAGGGCACGTGGATACAGACCTGAAGTGGAGGCCATGTTACTGCTTTACGGGTGACACAGGACCATAGTGTGGCTCCGTGTGCAATCACATTTCACATACATACTTGCACTCACTGCACTCTGCCCCAGCCCCTGCACTAGGTTAGGCTAGAAGTGCGCAACTCCTCCTCATCTGCTGACCTCAGAGTGCCTCCTGTGCCTCCCAGGGAGTGCAAGCCTTCTGTAGCTCCTGCCCTATCCCTGTGCCTTCAAGAGCACAGGTTACGGGCCGGGGAGTTAGCTCAGTGGTTCGGGCGCCTGTCTTGCAAGCGCAAGGGCCCGGGTTCGATTCCCCGGTAACCACATACCATATTTAGGGTGTGGAGACTCACGCCCAGCAGCAACCAGTACCGCATACCACAGTGCCGGGCGTGGTGGCTCACGCCTGTAATCCCAGCACATGGGAGACAGAGGCAGGAGGATTGCTGTGATGTGAGTTTGAGACTGAGCTCAGGGCCAGCCTGAACCACAAAGCGAGACCCTGTCTCAAAAAAACCTAAAAAAAAAAAAAAGAGCACAGGTTACTTAGCATAGGAGCTGTAAACCTGTACTAGAGCACCTTCTGTGCTTCGTGGGTTTTCAGGAAAAAGTACATACTCGTGTTCAGCTGCTAAGTTTTACATCGACTAAGGGATGAGTGTGCATTTTAAAATCGTCTCTAATTCTTCAAGACAAAAGCATCTGTAGCATTTCTATGTGAGATTGAAGAGTGGTACCAATCTGGCAGAGTGCCACTGTCACCCTGGCTGTGCTACCTAGCTTCTGACTGCAAGGAGGAGGGCCTGGAATATAATAGAGAAGGAAGAGCATATTGAATTAAGCTGAGCTGAAAAGTTAGGCTTCATCTGTAGGAGGAGTATTTGAAGACTTTGAGTGGAGGAGTCACATGTCAGAACTGTCCTTCAGAAGGAAATTAGGCAGTGATGCTTAAAATGGATTGAAAAAGAAAGGAGGTGGAGTAGAAAAGCAGATTAGCAGAAGACTGGCAGAGGGGGAGCTGGAGGGAGGCCTGCAGTAGGAGCAGAGGGCAAGGCACAGGGCGCGTCAGTGGGACACAGGGCCAGCTGGGGAAAGGGGATTCATGAGAGCAAAATCCCACTGAGTGGAGTTAAGAGCCCCGCCTGGCACCAGCAGGTAGAGGAGGGAATTGAGCTCTGAAGACTACAGGGGTAGAATTTTTTTAGATGCTGGGTGCAGCCAGGGAAAGGGAATACAAGTATGGTAAAAGAACCACCAAAAACTATTCCTGAGCCAGCCACAGGTGTGGATAACTGGGTGGAGATCCTGTTTTTGGGAACCAGTGATGGGGAGTGGGAGACAGAAGCCTCTGGCTTAGGGGATAGAGTGAAGACAGACTGCGAGACTTAATTGAGGTCAGGTAGCCAGCCATGGTTGGACCTAGTGAGCCTGCTCCACTCTGGGCCTCAATTTATACTCTTCTGGAGTAGAGTTGGTTTGATTGCTTGAATGGGTCTCCAGTTCTCCAAAAGGATCTGAGAATAGTGGCTGAGACAGCAGTCCTTGCTTATAATAGTCTGGGCAGAAACCAGAGCTGGCTGGAGAGCCCAGGAAACTGAGCAACTGCATGCAGAGGGTGGTAGGGGCAAGGCCCAGGTTCCATCCTCGGTAACCACATTCCATACTGGGCCCAGCAGCAACCAGTACCACATACCACAGTGCTGGACGTGGTGGCTCACGCCTGTAATCAGCACTCGGGAGGCAGAGGCAGGAGGATTGCTGTGATGTGAGTTTGAGGCTGAGCTCAGGCCAGCCTGAACTACAAAGCGAGGCCCTGTCTCAACCTAAAAATAAAAAAATAAAAAAGATAAGCCAGGTGTTGTGCGACATGCCTGAAATCCCAGTATTTGGAAGGCTGAGGCAAGAGGGTTGCCATGACTTCAAAGTCAGCCTGAGCCACACGGCAGACCCTATCTGAAAAAAACAAAAAGAAGCTGGACATGGTGGCTTATGCCTGTAATCCCAGCCCTTGAGAGGCAGAGACAGGAGGATTGCTGAGTTTGAGGCCACCTTAGCCTTACATATTGAGTGCCAGGACAGCCAGAACTACAAAGGAAGAACCTGTCTCAAAAAAACAAAAAACTACACTCCAGGTGTGATGATGGTGTACACCTATAATGCCAGTACCCTGGGAGGCTGAGGCAAGAGGATCAGCCTAAGGAATGTAGGAACTTAGTGAGACTCAGTCTTAAAACTGAAAAAAGCCTGGGCTGGGGATTTAGCTCAGTGAGTCTAGTGTCCGCCTGGCAAAGCACAAAGCCCTGAGTTCAGTCCTTGGTACTACATACCACAGTTCGGGTGTGGTGACTCATGCCTGTAATCTCAGCACTCAGGAGGCAGAGACAGGAGGATTGCTGAGTTTGAGGCTGTGTTCAGGACCAGCCTGAACTTGTAGCAAGACCCTGTCTCAAAAACAAAATATCCAGATTTGGGCCAGGGATTTAGCTCAGGTGGTACCATGCCTGTCTTTCAAGCACAAAGACCTGAGTTTGATCCTCAGTACTGGGGGAAAAAAACCCAAAAACCTCCAAAAAAAATCTGAGACACTCAGGGAACCCTACCACAAATAGAAACCCCAGAATCATGGCATGTTGCCATTAAGTGCTGCAAAGGATAGCATTTTGAACATAGCCAGGAGCAAACTTTGCACTGCAGGTGTGCGTTGCTGGCAGCCCCCTGGGGGAGGACCATGCGGGTGTCACACTGGCTGCTGCCTGGGCCAGCTGGACAGTCACAGCTGCACTGTTGTCTGAGGCTTGGAATGTTGTACAAGTTTTGTATTTACTCTGATATCTTTTATATATTATTTAAAGTTTTGACTAAAAAAATGGTTTTAAATTTTTAAACTTTTTTTTTTTTTGGCTGTACCAGGGATCAAACTCAGGACCTTGTGCTTGTGAGGCAGGTGCAGCACCACTGAGCTGAATCCTTGGCTCAGTTCTGCAGACTCTTGAAACTTTTTTTCTTGGTGCTAGGGACAGAACCCCAGGTCTTACGCATACTGAGAACATGTTCTAGCATTGAATTACACTCCTAATCATTTTGGGCTGTTTTTTTGTTTGTTTGTTTTTTTAATCATTGTCTCTTCTTTTGACTTTTAGCTGCACGAATGGGTTACTTTTCATATTCATTCTCATTTTTTGAGACAGGGTCTTGCTTTATAGTTGCTTTTCTGTGTGTATGTGTGTGTGTAACCAGGGATTGAACTCAGGACCTTGCATTTGCCAGGCTGGCGACAGCACAAGGAGCTACATCCCAGGGCCAAGATGTGAATGTGGAGCCAACACAGACCCCAAAGCCAAGGCACAGTCCTGGCATATCTGTTTAGTTTTTAAAAAAAATTTTTGGTACTGAGTATTGAGCTGGGGACCTTGCATTTGCGAGGCAGGAACCACAACCACTGAGCTAAATCCTTTGCCCCCTTGCTCTATAATTTAGACTGGTCTCAAACTCCTTCTGCCTTAGCCTCTTAAGGGCTAGGGTTATAGGCATGTGCCACACCATTTGGCAGGCTTTCTGAAGAGGAAATAGCTCAGCAAGTACTTATTGTACCTATCAGTCCACATTTATGGAAGGCCTATAAGCACTGTCTTCAATATGATTTGCAAGGGTGGTCTCTCTCCCACTGCCTGCTTGGTCCTTTGGCCCCCATCATTCCCAGACCTGGGTATTGTTGACCCCCTAGGACCTACATGCACCTCAGTTTTTCTTGGTCCCAGCAGGCTACTTGAGAGATGTCCACTGTAGGCTTAGGTTCTATTAAATCCCTAATTCTCTTGAAGGTGGTGCTGCTGGCCGAGGCTCACAATTATGTGGGATCAGTGCTCTGTCCTCAGCACTGGCTTCCATGGACTTGCGGAGTCATCGGAAGACCCTGCAGGTCTTTTTTTTGAGACAGGGTCTCATTACGTAGTCCAGGCTGCCTTGACTCACTGTGTAGCTCAGGTTGGCCTCGAAGTCATGGCAGTCATCCTGCCTATACCTCCTGAGTGCCAAGATTAAGGTATGTACCACCATGCCCAGCATCCCTGCACGTCTTGTTTTCTCTGTGGCTCCAGGCTGTGGTGGTGGTGGATGGTGTTCACCATGGCACCTGGGCTCCCATGTCAGAGGCACACACAGTGGTCACCACCTATCTTTTTTGACAAAAGAGAAAACTTGAACTTTGCTTAATGTCCTGACCAAAAGGCAATCTAGGCATTTCACATAGCTCTCTCTGATTTACTTTCCTGCCTAGTTTTTATTTTCCTGTCTCTTAAAATGGAACATTCCTAGAAGGAGCTATATTGGGAGGCTGGGATAAATACGCCTTCGCTTTAGAGGAGGAATTCTCTCCTGGGACCATGGTTCTTCCTGGGGATCTCTGAAAGTGGTTATAAGCTGGAAAGGGTACATCTGATGCCTGACGTGGGGGGGCTACAGCACACCTACCAACCTGAGCTACAACCTACCAACTACTTCACTTAGAATCTAGGTCATTGGTAGCGAGGCTGAGAGCTCAGGACTGCACTCGTGGGACTACCTTGCAGTGAGGGTTTTTGTTTTGTTTTGTTTTGTTTTGTTTTTTAGGTTTTTTGAGACAGGGTCTCGCTTTGTGGTTCAGGCTGGCCCTGAGCTCAGCCTCAAATTCACATCACAGCAATCCTCCTGCCTCTCCCTCCCTAGTGCTGGGATTACAGGCGTGAGCCACCACGCCTGGCACTGTGGTATGTGGTACTGGTTGCTGCTGGGCGTGAGTCTCCACACCCACTATTGTTATGTGGTTACCGGGGAATTGAACCCGGGCTCTTGCGCTTGCAAGACAGGCGCTGGAACCACTGAGCTAACTCCCCGGCCCCTGCAGTGAGGGTTTTTGGAGGTAGCAGTAGTTTGCATTTACTGATTATCTTCTGTGTTCCCCAACTTCCACTTCATCACCCACATTTTCTTTTTTGAGGTAAAATTCTCATAACGTAAAATTAAACCATTTTAAAAAGAACAGTCATTGGCATTCATTGCATTCACAGTGTTATGCATCTGTCACCTCTGCCTATTTCTACATGTCTATCACCCCACAGGAAAACCACTAGTAAGCTGCTCTCCTGATGCAGGGTCTGTGGAACCACTGCATTTTTGTCTTGATGCATTTACCTATTTTGGATTTTTCATAGAAGCAGAATCATGCATTGTTGTGTGCCTCTTCATGTCTGACTTCTTTACTGAATATATTTTTTGTGAGGTTTGTCCATATTGGAGCATGTATCTGCTACATGTATCTCTCTACTGCATTTTGTAAATAGACCACACTTTGTCCTTCTCCCTTCTAGCCTATGAATACAGCTGCTAGGTCAAGACTCTGATGTCTGTGTGTATTGAACTCTTGTTCTAATTCTCCAGTCCAGGCTTGATACCCAGGAGCAAAGTGGCTGTGTCATGTGGTACTGTAATTCGGTATTTAACTTTTACTTTTTTTTTGAGATAGGGTCTCGCTTTGTAGTTCAGGCTGGCGCTGAGCTCATTGTATAGCCCAGGGAAGCTTTGAACTCACAGCAGTTCTCCTGCCTCTGCCTCTGCCTCTGTCTCGAGGAGTGCTGGATTACAGGCATGAGCCACCACACCCAGCATTGTGGTGTTTGGTACTGATTGCTGGTGGGTGTGAGTAACCTCGCCTGGCTCTGTTGTATATGGTCACCCCAGATCAAACCCTGGCCCTTGTGCTTGCAAGGCAGGCTCTAGAACAAGTGAGTTAAATCCTGGCCTTGTATTTAACTTTTTTTTTTTTGAGACAGGGTCTCACTTTGTAGTTCAGGCTGGCCCTGAGCTCAGCCTCAAACTCACATCACAGCAATCCTTCTGCCTCTGCCTCTCGAGTGCTGGGATTATAGGCATGAGCCACCACACCCAGCACTGTGGTATATGGTACTGATTGCTGCTTGGCCCAGTATGGAATGTGGTTACCGAGGATGGAACCTGGGCCCTTGTGCTTGCAAGACAGGCTCTGGAACCACTGAGCTAAACCCCCAGCCCTGTATTTAACTTTTGGAAGAGTTTTTGAACAGTTTTCCTTCCATACCTACTTCTGTTAAGAGAAAAGTACTGTGCTTTTTTTTTACATAAGAAGCATAATTGTGCAGTTAAAGTACTCTGCTAAGTAAGTAGATGCCTTAGAGTTCAGTTTCACTTGTTGACACCTCTCCTGACCCTAGATGGGTGTGTGTGCCTATGAATTCCTGAGCTGATGAATAGGTAGGCTATTGCCTTTTCACACGGTGTACATGGGGGCCATCTTATATGTTCTCAGCCAACTTAATTTCTGGGAAAAGACAAGCAGCTGTTGTAGGACTGATCTAGATTAGACATTTACTTTTCAGTGGAAGTGTGTCCTGAGGGGTCAGGTGTTTACCCTGTAGTCTCTGTGGCTCTTTCTGGCAAGACTGTGTCCTGGACTCATAGAGGCATAGGTTGGAAATTTCCCTATGCTATAGGGGAATAGTTGTGGCTTCCAAACCTGCTAGACGTCCGAAATGCGAGTTTGTGTTCTGTAAAATCAAACAATGAATTCTACAAACAATAGAAGAGTCCGAAAAATAGCTTCTGTATAAGAGAGACAGAAAGGGGCCATGAGGGCCATGTTTTCTACGATTTGGGTTCTTTTTTTTTTCTTTTTTGGTACTAAGGATTGAACTCAGGACCTTGTGCTTGCTGGGCAGGTGTTGTACTGCTAAGCTATATCCCTGACCCTCCCAGTGCAGTTTGTTGTTTTGATGGGCATGAGGTGTAGTAAAACTATGATCAACCATGGGGCTGGGGATTTAGCTCAGTGGTTCCAGCGCCTGTCTTGCAAGCGCAAGGACCCGGGTTCGATCTTCGGTCACCATATAACAATACTGGGCGTGGAGACTCATGCCCAGCAGCAATCAGTACCACATACCACAGTGCCAGGCGTGGTGGCTCACCCTTGTAATCCCAGCACTCAGGAGGCAGAGGCAGGAGGATTGCTGTGATTTGAGCTTGAGGCTGAGCTCAGGGCCAGCCAGAACTACAAAGCGAGACCCTGTCTCAAAAACCCTAAAAAGAAAGAAAGAAAGAAAAAAACTATGATCAACCAATAAGGTTACAAGTTAATACTGGTGTAAGTTCTCAATGTGGAATGTAATCATGATGTGTATATATAATGTACCAATAAAGATTTGAATAAAGAAAAAGTCATTTATATAATACTGAATAAAAGGAGGTCAAATGGAGACGCAAGACATGTGGCAAGCACACAAGGAGCAACAAAGATTTACTTGAGAGATGGTCAGGGACCCCTCCTGGAAGGGATGGTTAAAATCTTGGTCCCCTTGCAGGTGTTTGATGCTTATTTAGAATATTATTCACTCACTGTTCTTCATCCCTGGGGAAGTATTTGGGGGAAGGGAACAGTAATTTCTCTTTTTTATATTGCTGACCTTCAGTGGATGTGTCTGGATTGTCCTTCATATTGACTCATGGAGAGCCAGTCCTGCCTACAGGACTGGGCAAGATACTGTTGCCCAATATCCCCTTCTGTTGGGTTGTACCCCTACAAGATATCTAATTAACTGGCATAGTTATAATACCTTTGGCCAGGACTTGGGAACCAGACAGCCAGTCAGCCCCCCTAGAGAATCAGGCTAGTCTTCTGTGCCGATAGCAGAGGAGAATCCTGGGCCAGGCACCCCTTAGGAACCTGTTGAACCACAGTGATTTTCCAGCAAGTTTCTAACCCCACTCCTTTCCAGTTGTATTCAGGGTATTTTTCCTGGGACTTCTCTAGGAAATTTTTAGAGTAAAAATTTGAAGTCAGGGCTGGGGAGTTAGCTCAGCGGTTCCAGCGCCTGTCTTGCAAGCGCAAGGGCCTGGGTTCGATTCCCCAGTATCCACATACAATACTGGGTGTGGAGACTCATCCCAGCAGCAACCAGTACCACATAGCACAGTGCCGGGCGTGGTGGCTCACGCCTGTAATCCCAGCACTCGGGAGGCAGAGGCAGGAGGATTGCTGTGATGTGAGTTGGAGGCTGAGCTCAGGGCCAGCCTGAACCACAAAGTGAGACCCTGTCTCAAAAAACAAAAAAACAAACAAACAAACAAAAAAAACAAAAAATTTGAAGTCAGATTTTCCTTTTTAACAATGAAAAATGAAGTGCTACAATGTTACTAAGTGAAGCAGTTTGGAGAGGAAGACATAATAATAGAGAAGTTGATGAATGTGCCCTTAAAATGTAGCTGTTCACAAAACAGCACAACCTGAATATCATATCAACAGCCCTCTCTGTTTGTTACAGACAGATTTGTACCTGCTAGAGTCCAGACCAGGAGTACTTCTGAATTAAGGTAATCTCATTAGTTTTTAAAATACATTTAAATTTCTTTAGGGTTTCTGTGTGTTTGTGTGTTGCTAGAGGCCAAACCCAGGGCCTTATGGATGCTAAGCATGTGCTCTACTATTGAATTGTGCCTCCAGCTCAGGATTTCTTTTTAAATGACCTGGGTTTTGTTGCAGTTTGCCCACCTCTTTTTTTGTGGTAATGGATATATGCCTCAGGGCCTTGCAAATGCTAAGCATACATTTTGCCACTCTCCCCGCCCCAGGAATTGAACTCAGGGCTTGCGCCTGTGTTTGCCAGGCAAATGGGGTGCCCCTAAATCTCCAGCTGCTGATTGTATTTTTGAGACAGGGTCTTGCCATGTGGCCCAGCCTGAACTCAAACTTTTAGCGATCTTCTTGCCTTGGCCTCTCTAGTACTGTGATTTTGTATAGGGATATGTCATCAGGTCCTATGCACACGTGCATGTACATGGGCGCACGCACACGCACACACACACACACACACACACACACACACACACACACATACATACACACATACACACTTAAAATTAATTGGAAAGCACCATGCCCAGTAGATTACATGCTGCTTGATGAAAAGCAGGAGCATCCAGGAGTTTGCAGCTGCTGAGCACAGGTCTCCTATGGGTCCTGTCTGGGGAAAGCACTTGGGGTGTATTTAGAATCTGCTGCTACCTGGCTGAGCTCTTGCTGCATTCCCTGGAGGTACAGTTGTCCACCCACACTGGTCAGTTGACTTCATGCCGTGGACCTCATGAGGGGATGAGGATCCAGTCAGGAGTGCTGGGAGGGAAGGACAAGAGCTGGAGGTAGGTCAGAGCCATGTTGAAGGGGAGGGACTGACAGGAGCTGTGGAAATGTGATGAGGTACAGAGAATTGGAGAACACTCCTGAGTGTTCTGGTTTTTCTCTCTTCTCATTCATTCCCTTTTTTGGAATGTGCTGGGAATGGAACCCAGGGCTTTGCCACATGTAGGCAAGTGTTCTAACACTGAGCTACAGCCCTCCTTTTATTTTTTTTGAACATGGGCTCACCATTTTGCTCATGCTGGCACAGACTTGTGACCCTCCTGCCTCATCCTAAGTTACAGCTGTGTGCCAACATGTGAGTAATAGTAATAGTCTTTGAGTAATAGTCTTTGTCATGCCTCAAATGTGGATCTATAGCCCCAACGTTGGCTCTTTAGACAAATGTAGTACGTTCTGAGATTTGAGTCCCAGCTGACTAATATGGCAGTTACTCCCTGGTCACCAGGGAGTATAGGGCACCGTGGGACCTGCCCTGGGGTGCTGAGGCTTTGGGTCCATTCAGATTAGAGATTTTGTTCTTCAGCTGTTTCCTGTTTGCCTTGTAGGTTTAGTGCATGTTTAATGTGGCTAAAGAATGCCAACAAGTACTGTTTTTTAAGAAGTACTAAGGAATGAGAATCAAGATATCACATACTGGTACACATTTTCAATGTTGAATGTGATCATAATATATATATAAAGTATACCAGTAAAATCAATTTTAAAAAATAAAAAGTATGAAGGAAATGTTCAGGCATAAAAGTAGGATATTGTATAATTGCCCACCTTCAGTGTTTACCAGGTTTTGCTGGTTTTGTTTAATCTTCTTCCTTCCTTGACTTTTTCCTTTTTTCCTTCCTTTGAAATGTTTTATGGCAGATTACCACACCCACTCCTATACAGTAGGCATTTGTAACTCTGAAGGACTCAGACCCTTCACCCTATCAGGCAGGAAGGACAGCAGTTCCTTCTGCCATTGATACCCAGACCAGATTTCTGTTCCTCAGATTTTCAAGTTGTTTATTATTGCTTTTGAAATAGGGTCTCCCTAAATTGCGCAGGCTAATGTTGAACTTCTGGGCTCACACAGCCCTTCAGCTTCAGCCTCCCAAGTCTGAAACTTAGGCCAGCACCACACACCCTGCTTGCACATTTGGGTTTTGAATCAAGATCCAAAGCCCTCAGCATTTTAAAGGATTTTTAATGAGAATCGAAACAGATACAAACATAACAAAAGCATAAAGAATCCATCAGTAGAGTAAAGCAATTACCAGCTTGCTGCTGATCTTGTTCTTCTATATGCCCCCACTTGTAATTTGTTTTGAAGCAAATTTCAGAGGTGACGTTTTGTTCTTACATATTTCTGGGTGCATCTTTAAATGATGGAAACCCATTAAACAAATTCACTACTGTTACCACACATCAAGTGAGTCCCTTCTGCTGCATTTACTCCTTGCTTTCAGGTTCCCATGTGCCCAGGTGGCGTTTGTCTGGGTGGCCTCACAGTTGGTCTAATGATGTTGCCAGTAAGATCAGCGCCCCATCTGGTTGGTACTCCCATCTCTTACCTGTCTTAAGCTATACCCCAAGGCTTTTGTGAAGGACAAACCAGATCCCCCCAGGGCCCTGGACCTGATTGTCTCTCGAGGACTACGCTGTGCTTCAGCCTCCACATGCTGTGGTACTTCGGCCTCATTTTGTGGTTCTAAGGTTACCTTAGCGTGACTTCATTGGCACCATCATGGTCTTAGTATGCATGTGAGAATTGTTACTGGGTTAGAAAGTGTCTGAGTCAAGGACAACAGTCTTTTTTGTTTGTTTGTTTTTTGGGTCTTTTTCCAGAGAGGTTGGTTTGGTTTTTTGAGACAGGGTCTCACTTTGTAGTTCAGGCTGGCCTGGAACCCATTGTATAGCCATGGCTGGTCTCAGACTTGCAGTGATCCTCCTGCCTCAGCCTCCTGAGTGCTAGGATTATAGGTGCGTCCACCACATCCAGCTAGCAGAGTTCTTTTTACTCATCTGACTTCCACTCTAATGCCTGTCATTCATGTTGAGGTTGCCTTATTGAAGGGGGGGATCCTTGTTTAATCATAGGAAAGGTTATAGAACACTTCAGACTCATGGCCTCTTGTGTTGTGTTCATGTTAGCCTGTGACACCAGTGCTGTTTGCAGTAATCAGAGCAAAGGGAAAGGTGGTTTAGTAGGACCCTCTTCTTCCTGTTCGCATAACTAGACTCCCAACATTGTTCAGTGTCCACACTCCTTTTGTATTAGCAAATTAGTCATTGGAGACATAACAGCTTTGGGCTTGAGGTGCTTACGTGCCCTTTCTCTACCTACTTCACAGTTGCAGTTGAAAGAGTGGAGTGCTGCTCTGCATGTGTGAGGAAAGGGTGAAGGACCCCCTGGAGCAGCTGATCTACATGGGTGAAGCATTCTCTTTTTTTTGAGACAAGGTCTCATTTTTGTAGTTCAGGCTAGCCCTGAACTCACTATGTAGCTCAGGCCAGTCTCGAATTCATAGCAATTCTCCTCCCTCTGTCTCCTAAGTGCTATGCTTATAGACAGGAGTCACCACACCTGGCATTGTGATATGTGGTGCCAGGGATCAAACTCGGGATCTTGTGCTTGCCAGGCAGACGCTGGAACCACCAAGCTAAATCCCTGGTCCCGTGTGAAGCATTCTTATGGAAATAGTTGTGTGACTTGACTTGCAAGGATGTTATATTCTTTCAGGATTCAGTGCAGATAACTTCAAAACCTTATGTCACTCCATCCCCTACCTTGGGCTCAAGCCCAGGGCATTGAGCTGTTGCTGTTCTCCTGTCACATGTTTTCCTGTTATTTAAATTTCTGTGACGTGGGGATTTAGCTTAGTGGTTCCAGCGCCTGCCTCACAAGTGCAACATCCTAAATTCAATCCCCAGTATAATCAGTCAATGTGGGGTGCACCCCTGTTAACCTAGTACTTGCGGGCCCGGGGATTTAACTCGATGGTTCTGGCGCCTGTCTTGCAAGTGCAAGGACCTGGTTCGATCCCCAGTTAACCACATACAATACTGGGCCTGGAGACTCACACCCAGCAGCAATCAGTACCACGTACCACAGTGCCGGGTGTAGTGGCTCACACCTATAATCCCAGCACTAGGGAGGCAGAGGCAGGAGGATTGCTGTGATGTGAGTTTGAGGCTGAGCTCAGGGCCAGCCTGAACTACAAAGTGAGACCCTGTCTCATAAATAAATAAATAAATAAATAAATTTTAAAAAATAATAATAAACTAAAATAACCTGGTACTTGGGAGGCTGAGACAGGAGGATCACCACGAATTCTAGGCTTGCCTGGACTACATGGCAAGACCTTGTCTCAAAGAAAGGAAATAAATTTCTGTGAAAAGCAGTTCTAGAACAGAAGTTGTAGATAAGAGCCAAGGCAGATGTGGGTCATGAGCAGACCTGAGACCTCAGCAGGCTCTGTCTTAGTGGATTAGGCTGGAAAGTGCGGCCTCAGCACTGACACAGCTTATGTGGACATCTTGCAGAGAGGAGTCTGCCTAGTAGTGGGGAGACTGATGGTGGGGCTTTCTGGAAAGGCTGGGACAAGGACAGTGGAGAGAAAGGTAAAAGCCATCACATGTAAGTAAGACTACTGAAACATACATTCATTAATTTAAATTTTCAAAGTAGTGTTAGCTATATTACCAATATTGGGCAAGTGAATAGAAAAAAACATGATCAGTAACTAATAAAAATGTTCTTGGGCCGGCATTTAGCTCAGTGGTTCCGGCACCTGTCTAGCAAGTGCAAGGACCCAGGTTTGATCCTCGGTAACCACATACAATACTGGGTATGGAGACTCACGCCCAGCAGCAATCAGTCTCCCAGTACCTGTAATCCCAGCACTCAGGAAGCAGAGGTAGGATTGCTGTGATGTGAGTTTGAGGCTGAGCTCAGGGCCAGCCTGAATTACAAAGCGAGGCCCTGTCTCAAAAAAAAAAAAAAATGCTCTTAGTTTTATGTAAATGGGAAGTTTAAAACTACTATAATAAAATTTTATTTATATATATATAATAATTTTTTTTAAATTTTATTTTTTTTGAGATAGGGTCTTACATTTGTAGTTGAGGCTGGTCCTGAACTCAACCTTGTGAACTCAGCCTTGAACTCATCATTCCTCCTGCCTCTGCCTCCTAAGTGTTGGAATTACAGGTGTGAGCCAGCACATCTGGCATTGTGGTATATGGTACTGATTGCTGGTGGGTGTAAAACACCACACCCGGCTTTGTTGTATGTGGTTACTGGGGATGAACCTGGACCCTTGCACTTGCAAGGCAGGCTTTAGAACCTCTGAAGTAAATCCCTGGTCCTAATTTTTAAAAATTTTTGTTTGTTTGTTTGATGCCAGGGATCGAACTTGTATCCTTGTGCTTACAAGACAGGCACTGAAACCATTGATTTAAATCCCCAGCCTGTATATTCTGCTTTTCTTTTAGTAAATTCTAAATTCTTCCAAATTATTATATTGTTTTCACTTTCTTTTTTAAAGGGAATCTCATTGTGTAGTTTAGCTGACTTTGAATTTCCTGTGTCACCCAGTCTGGCCTCAGACTTGGCAGTCCTCTTGCCTCAGCCTTCCAAGTGCTGAGATAACAGGTGTACCACAGAGCCTGGTTCTGTTGGTGTTCTTAGTGGTAAGGTTCATATCATCCACCACTTCTGAGCAGTTAATATTGGCTGTTTTTTCTAAACTGAGATGTGTAGAAAAAGAATGCAGATGCTCCTTGGCTGCAGCATCCCGAGAGCTGTAAGCACTGGAGTGCAGTAAGCAGGCCTTGTGTGGAGGTGGAAGATGGTGAGGAGCAGAGAGCCCACCCTTCCTGGGCCTTTCTCCAGAGCTGGCTGCGGAGGAGGAGCGCGTGCTAGCCTGCATTGCCATTGGTCCTTTCTCTGTGCCTGAAGAGCATACTGTCTCACATGCCAAGCTGCACCTTGCAGCCCAGTCTCTACTGAGGCTGACTCGGCTGCCGGGAGGAATCCACTCCTACGCTGCCCACTTGCTGAGGGCCTCTCTGCATTGCTGTCCTGCCTGCTCTGTGTTTCAGCTGTGCCGACTACTCTAGTGAGAAAAAGAAATCCATTGTTAGGCACTTAAACCTTTTTAAAAAGTATATCCTTTAGGGTCAGGGATTTAGCTCTGTGGTTCCAGCACCTGCCTTGCAAGCTCAAGGTCCCAAGGTAAATCCCTGTATTTAAAAAAAAAAAAAAACTATATCCCCTAGTTTCTGTTAGAAATTTTAATTGCCTGACCGGGGATTTCCATCTCACCCTTCTGTATGGATTGTAGCCATCTGACAGGAGTCTTGTTGTATTAGCAGTTAAAATGCATGTGTACAGATTTGAGTCTCTTGACTGACCCACAGGCACCACTAGTTGTCGAGGGCCTGAGGTCAGAAGGCCATGCTAGTCATTTCACTGCCCACTAGTGAAGGAGGGAAGTCTGGTTCTATATTCTTTGCTTTTGACCAAACATTAAGGCATTGATGTTACTGTGAAGTTTTCAGAGGTCATTGAATTAAGCAGTATTTTTCATTTTCAAGTGAGTAGGATCAGTGAATCCAGCACTGTTTTTCGAAAGGATAGAAAGGGGCCTCAGAATGGGAGGTGAAAGAAGTTAAAAGAATCAAGATGCATTATCTGTCTGTATCTCAGACTCTCCACATGAATGTGCTTACTGACTTTTGCAGAAAAATACAGTGCTATATTACAAAATTGAGGAAAGGGCCCGGGAAGTTAGCTCAGTGGTTCCGGTGCCTGTCTTGCAAGTGCAAGGGTCCGGGT
>PVIR01005160.1:54138-74145 GCA_004026965.1 Petromus typicus
AAAAAAAAAAAAAAAAAAAAAAAAAAAATTTGAAGAAAAAAGCAAATATTAAAAAAGGATGCCTAGGTTTTTGTTTTTGTTTTTGTTTTTGTTTTTTTAAGGTTTTTTTTTTGAGACAGGGTCTCGCTTTGTAGTTCAGGCTGGCCCTGAGCTCAGCCTCAAACTCATCACAGCAATCCTCCTGCCTCTGCCTCCCAAGTGCTGGGATTATAGGCGTGAGCCACCACGCCCGGCACTGTGGTGTGTGGTACTGGTTACTACTGGGTGTGAGTCTCCACACCCAGTATAGGTATGTGGTTACCAGGGATCGAACCCGGGTCCTTGTGCTTGCAAGACAGGCACCGGAACCATTGAGCTAAATCCCTGGCCCATGCCTAGGTTTTTAAGTAAAATCATTTCTGCCTTTGAAGCACAAGGGCAAGTTCAAACCCTAGTACCACTCTCCCCAAAGAATAAAGTTTTAAATCTTAGGCAATATAGCTGGTGGTGGGTCATCATATAAACATTCTTCTGTAAAATATTTAATTTTTGAAAGGATTGCATAGAAGATTTTAGCACTGTCAGCCCATCTACCTGATAGTCGCCTTTCCACACAGGGCTCCATGACTGTTAAGAGAGGCATAGTGATTGGGCACCTCAGGAAGCTCTTCCTGTGCACCTGGGTCCTCAGGTTTGTCACTTTACTGTGCTTGTAAACCCACCTCAGCTTTCCAGTGTTGCTTTAGAAGCAGGCAATGTTTGCTTATTGAATAATTTTTTTGCAGTCTATGCTTCATGAGAACTCTAGCTGCAGCTTTTCTTTAGGTTGACTCTGTACATTGGCGGGGGCGGGGGATGTTAGAGCTGAGAGAAGCTAAAATCATTGCAGGATAAATGCCCACTCTGCATGCAAGTTTAAGCTTGCTTGAAGTGCACATGAGGCAGGAAGCATGTGATGTGGATAGGCCAACACAACTCGAGACATTTTGTGTTCTGACACAGTAACATCTGTAAACGTCAGGCCTCAAGTGTAAGAGTCAGATGCAGTGGAATACTCCTGTAGCCCTGATTGTTCAGAAGGCTGAGGCAGAAGGATCACTTGAGCTACTTGAGTTCAAGACCAGTCTGGGCAACACAATGAAACTCTGTCTCCAAAGAAAAGAATTAGCCAGGGCCAGGGATTTAGCTTAGTAGTTCCAGTGTCTGCCTGGCAAATGCAAGGTCCTGAGTTCAATATCTGATAACCACATACCACAATGCTAGGCACAGTGGATCATACCTGTAATCCCAGCACTCGTGAGGCAGAGGCAGGAGGATTGCTATGAGTTTGAGGATGAGTTCAGGACCAGCCTGAACTACAAAAGCAGGACCCTGTCTCAAAGAAAAAAAAAAAAAAAGAATTTAGCTAATCTTTTCCTATAAGAAGAAACTGTCGTGTCCTTCCCCCCCCCCCCAAATAATAGTACCTTCATCTAGTACCCGCAGTGCTCCATGTCCAGGGACCTGCAACCTTCTGTAGTGATGCTTTCCCCATAATTCAAAGACTTGCTGAAGGTCTTTGGAAACCATTGTGGTATTCAGAACCCCTTCTTGAAGTATTGCCACGTGCTCTGCCTTGTAGACAGCAGCACTAGCAGTTCTGCTCCATGCAGGTCCCTACCTTCAACACCTCCCCAGCATCTCCCTCCTGTCTCTGCCCATCCTGGTATGCTAGTCAGGGCACTTTTTCAGCCAGAAGAGGTTTTGCCATCAACTACAAGTGCACGTGAGGAATAGATAATGTGATTGGCTGGTGTAGTGATTTTGGGGTGCTTTTGTGTAGATTAGGAAAGTTTTTAACAGATCAGACATTCTAGCCTTCCAGATAATCCCCCAGATATTTTTCAATTCCCAGAAAATAACTACTGCTAATGAGATACATGATGTATGTTATGTTAACCCTATGGCAATCTGGGAAAGTTGAGGTCGTTTCATAAGCTACATTTGTATGTGGGAGATAATTCTGTTCATAAGTGATTAAAATGTTAGTAATCCTTTCTTTACCTTGTGGTACTTTGGTTGGTCATATTTATGGTATGAGACTTTTTAGCTGAGATCTTTCTCAAAAATGCCATCCCGTCTGTCACATCCTCTGGAAAAAAATAAGTCTCGTTTAATTGAGTGATTTTCCCCGCCTCTGATTTGAAGAGTGCTCTCTGTCATGGATAGGCATGCAGGACTTATAGTGGCCAAACTCAGCCTGTACCTAGAGGAATCAAGGTGTTTCTGAGTCTCCGAGGGTTTTAGGACTTCTCTTCTTGAGTGGGCACACTATGCATGACTTTTTGGGGTTGCTGTGTAGACATTGTGGGATCTTGGTGGTTACAGGCTTTTGGTCACTGCTCTGGCTTCCAGGTGCTAGCTTGCCAAGCCACCTCAATGCTGTCTCCTAAGGTGGCTGCTCCTGGGTTTTTGCATGGTAGCCGTTCTTAATGTGAGTCTCATGCTCTTGATTTTTGGGGAAACCAGATCCTTCATGAGACTGTCTTCTTAACTTCATTTTCTTTTTCTAGTCCACTGCAGTGTTTGCAGCAGTATGTTATTCCTGGACCTCATCTACTGTACACAGCCAGTGATACTATATTTGTGTTTTATTACCCCAGTCCCAGGCCAATGTGGTATAAATTACAGCATGTCTCCAGTTTATAACACAGTTGTAGTGTTGGGCCTACTCTGCTTCTTTTATTCCAGTGCTCACTCACACTCTCTGTGCTGTCTGTTCCAGATCCCGGATTCTCTGTGGCAGCGGCAAGCACTAGGACCTGAGGATGAGCGAGCTTGATCAGTTACGGCAGGAGGCCGAACAGCTCAAGAACCAGATCAGAGTGCGTAGCCCCGTTGGGTGCTGGCCTTTGGGTTAGGGGCAGACATTGCCCGCTGCAGGGAGGTGGGTGGAAGGGCAGTGCTCAGGGTTTACATCAAAAGGGAACCTTCCTTCCTTTCCCCTTCTCTTTACTATTTTACCCCTCAGTTTCTGTCTTTGCCTCTGTGCCCCCCCTTAAACATTAGAATTGAACCCACTGAACTACTTTCTTAGCCTTTTTTTATTTTTGAGACAAAGTCTTCTAAATGTTACCCTGGCTGGGCTCAAACTTACAAGCTTCCTGCCTCAGCTTCCCAGAATGATGGAATTAAAGCTGTAGGCCTCCACACCAGGTTGCAAAGTGAACCTTAATTGGCTCAGTGGGTGTTAATAACAGATCAGATGTTTGGCCTAGTAAGTGTTGTTTTCAGGTTGCTTTATCTTGCATATTATAATTGAATGATGTGAAATATTTCTGTAAGAGTTGGTTGCACTTTTTGTCTTCGCTTTGGGAATTAGCTTTGTGAGCCCCTCCTCCTGATGATTGTGTTGGAGGTGATGTCTGCCCTTTGCAGAGAGCCTCGCTACTAAGAGAAGGGCAGAAAGGGCTCTTCAGAAAGTGGGGAACATACTGACAAAAACAATAAAAAGGTAATATTTTAAGTGTGTCAGATTTGTTTTTTATTAATTTTAAAAGATATATTCCCTTGAGATGATATTGGAACCTACAACTTTCAAAAGGTTGCTAAATAGATCAGAACTTTTTGGTTAAGTATAAACTCAAAGAAAGTTCAGCTTTCACAGAATTCTAAAACAATAAAAATTCTCCCTTCTCTTCACCTCCCTTCCCTCCCTTCCTTTCCTTCTGTCAGGGCTTGAGATCAAACCCAGACCCTTATGTATGCCAGGCACATTCTCTAGCACAGAGCTGTACCCCCAGTCCTACATATTAAACTCTAATCTGTGACTGATAGATAATATTAAGTTTCAGAATCCATGAGCTTTTTTAAAAACCAAGAGGGTCTGACAGGAATTATTTCTTTCTCCACCTTTGGGAACATTTTATAGAGAAATATTTAGTACAAGTATGTGTATCTGTCCTCAGACTTAATATGAAGAGCAAGAGAAAGGAGAAGGAGACTGCTCAGCAGAAACCTAATATTCAGTGTATTTAGGGGTTTTCTTTGAAAGGGCTTTATCTTTAATACCATTGCCATCTGAGAGGCTTTACTATCCTTCAGAGTTGCACTTTCTAAGAAGTTAACGTTCAGTGAATGTCTGAACAACAGTTTATTTTTTTGAGTGCAGTGTAAGACTAATTGTTTACTTTTAAACAGCTAATCATATGTTCAAGCACGCTGTTTGGAGTTATAGAAATCATTTTAACAAAAAAAAATAATACTGTATTGTAAGAATTTCACACCTGGACTTTTTGTATTTTTGCAGTACTGGGGATTGAACTTAGGACCTTACATGTATAAGGCAGGTGTGGTACCAGTGAGCTAAATCCTCATCCCACACTTGGCTATTTGAAAGACCTGCTGTAGCTCAGTGAACGCACAGAGCTAGATCTTTAATAGTTGATCCTTGGCATGTAATCCCAGCACTCAGGAGACTGAGGCAGGAGGACTGCCATGAGTTTAAGGCCAGCCTAGCCTGTGCAGTGAGTTTAAGGGCAGCCTGAACTACATAGCAGGATTCTGTCTCAAAAAAAAAAAGGGAACTGAAACATACCCTCCATATACACACTCAGTTTTGAGATGCTGAGGATTGAATCCAGGTCCTTTGTCTGCTATGTCTGTACTGTGGTCTTGAGCCATGCCCCAGTCCTTTTTTTTTTTTTTAGATTTTTTGAGACAGGGTCTCACTTTGTAGTTCAGGCTGGCCCGAAGCTCAGCCTCAAACTTACATCATAGTAATCCTCCTGCCTTTGCCTCCCTGAGTGCTGGGATTACAGGCATGAGCCTCCACGCCCAGCACTGTGGTATGTGGTACTGATTGCTGCTGGGTGTGAGTCTTCACGCCCAGTATTGTATGTGCTTACCAGGGGATCAAACCTGGGCCCTTGCACTTGCAAGACAGGCGCCGCCGGAACCACTGAGCTAAATCCCTGGCCCCCCAGTCCATTTTTAATTCATGCTAAGACATCCTTTCAAAGTTGCCCAGGCAGGGCACAAAGCTGGACTCCTCTTGCCCCGGCCTCCTTGGTAGCTGCAGTTCCAGGTCGAGGCCACCATAGGTGCCTGCCTTCTCCTGAAATTTGCATGCTTTAGCTAGGTGTAGGGGCACACAGCTGTAAAACTAGTACTCAAGAGATTGAGGCAAAAGGATCCCTGCAGGTTCAAGGCCAGCCTGGGATACATAGTGAGACTATCTATCTCAGTAAAAAACAAACAGAAAGCTTTACATAGCTCATTTCATGACAGTATTATTTTTGGCAAATAAAAAAGTAAAGCAAGGTTATATTCCTTCTCTCCTTCCCTTTTTTTTTTGTAGTAACATGATAGATATTAGGACTTTGTGCTTGTGAGGCAGATACTATGTCACTGAGCTAAATCTCTGGCCCCAGTCCCAAAAATCTGATGGCTAAGAATGTAGGAATCAAATTTTTTTTTTCTGCTACTGGGAATCAAATTCAGAACCTTGCACTTGTCAGCCATGCACAATGCTGCTGAGCTAAGTCCCCAGTTCCAGGAATCAGAATTTTGAGAGGCCAACCAGTTGCATTAAACATTTACCTAAAATAACTGTTTTAAAGTCTATTTGAAGACACTGTCTGGTGGTGTGGTTTGGCCTGTTGTGTGACACTTTTCGTTTCTGATGCCAGTAAGTTGCTGCTCATAATTGATACTCAGTTGAACTTGTCCATATAGAGAGTACTCATGGCTCAAGGGCTAGAGCCCAGGGTCCTGCAGTGTAGAGCTTGGGGCAGGTTCTGTCCCATACCCAGCCTGTGTGAGGGAAGCTCAGGGCCTGTGCAGGGGCCCCATCCTGACCCACAGAAGGTCATTTGACACTGTATATATCCTACTGCCTTCAAAAGAGTAAAATCAAGAGTCATCCTGAGCATGTCACATAATCTGATATCTAGTCATTTTGGTATGTAGTTGATCTGTTTTTATTCACTCATTGCAAAATGTAATTTTTTTCTTGGTACCTTGCACTTGCCAGGCAGGTGTGGTGCCATTGAACTACATCCCCAGCCCTGGAAAACTTAATTTTTGTACTAACTTCTTTGTCTCTGTTACTTAGACCACATCTCAGTCTACACTCAGAGAGCATTATGGACACACAGTGATGCATTGCCCAAGAGCCCGAGCCCCAGCGTAAATGCCCCCCAGAAGTAGGCCCTGCATGGTTCTGGGCTCATCTTTGGAGCAGGGGTCTGACTGTGCTGCTTCCTTTGCATGGAGTCTTGAGCACGTTAAAGAACATTGTTAAGTTTAGTACCCCAAATGGGAGAAGAAAACTACTTTAAAAAAAAATAAAACCAAGTAGCTATGGTGGTATATGCCTGTAATGCCAGCCCTCAGGAGGCTGAGCCAAGAGGACCACAAGTTTGAGTCCAGCCTGTGCATTTTAGTGACTCAGTGAAACCCTGTTTTAAAAAAAATTCTGGACATGTTGACTGCAAATGTAGCTCAGTGAGTGCAAAGGCCCTGGGTTTAGTCCCCAGTTTTATGAAAGAAAGAGGGAGAAAGGAAGAAAGATTGAAAATTTTTCTAATTGCTTAAGGTACTGGTTAAAGGATGCAGAGCATATGAACTAGGTGAGAAATAGCCAATGATTCTGAGTTGTTAGATTTGTTTTTCACCTGAAAGACCCCAAAGGACCTTTAATTCTTGTTTTGATTGTGTTATTAAGGAAACATGGATTCTCAAAGGAAGGCTTATAGGACACAGCCTCACATACATGGGTGTCGGCTTCCTCTGTGATGCCAGCTGAGCTCTACATAACCATAGGGTGTGGGCCATGCAGGGCCTAAGCTGTGCTTGGAGCACCTGCCTGATGGCACAGTGAGCTGCAGCTTGTGCTCATTGCTATGCGTCCCAGGAAGAGATGGACATGTGGTGGCCAGACAGGTCCCTTAGTGCATGACCCACGCCTTTGGAGATGAATCTGCATGGTATTCAAAGCCTGGGCTTAGGAAACATCTTCCCACTGTGGAAGGAGGAGGCATCTGCTCTGAGAAGTGCCATGCTTGTGTTACATTGCCACCTGGGGACTATGAACGTGGCTACCGTGTTGTCTCTACAGCCTGTGCACCTCTGGAAACTAGTCAGAGTGAAGCTGCCTGAAGACAAGGATTTATTTTCTATGTTTAAGAAATTATTATCGGGCCGGGGAGTTAGCTCAGTGGTTCCGGCGCCTGTCTTGCAAGCGAAGGACCTGGGTTCCATCCCGGGTAATCACATACAATATTGGGCGTGGAGACTCACGCCCAGCAGCAACCCGTACCACACAGTGCCGGGCGTGGTGGCTCACGCCTGTAATCTCAGTACTTGGGAGGCAGAGGCAGGAGGATTGCTGTGATGTGAGTTGGAGGCTGAGCTCAGGGCCAGCCTGAACCACAAAGCGAGACCCTGTCTAAAAAAAAACCTAAAAAAAAAGAAATTCTTATTGTTTGAAACCAGAAGCCATGTATGATAAATGTGACACTCATAACATTAAATGTAATGCTTAGCAGGGGAACTCGCTGATAAAAAGACTTGCTGTGGATCTCTTAGGGGCCCATTATGCATCCTCTCAGGCTGGGCAGTGCTCTCCTTCTGAGCTGCACGCTCAGCCACACCCTCCAGACTTCATCACTGATAGAGAAATACTTGATCATAGGATTTTTATTTTCTAATTATGAGCAAAGTCAGTAATAATAGTTTTGTTGAAGGAAGTGGAATGTAGAAGCTAGGCATATTTATACAGTAATGTAAGCTCGTTGTGTTTCCCTAATACCAGTTTATAATTTCTTCCTGCTGCCTTCATAAGGAATCATCTGTAGTGAAGCAGTTTGTCCCTGAAGCCTGATGGGTAAAGAACATGAGGGACCCTGCCCTGTGAAAGCTGCTGTGGCCAAGCAGGTGGCCAGACAACACTGTAATGAAAACATTCTTTTACTCAAAATAGTCATAAGTGCTTTGAATTATATCTTAGCCCACATTTTGAACCATTTAAGCTCTCATCTCATTTTCCTTCATTATAAATATCTTTAGTTATAAAAATACAAGCCAGATGTAGTGGTGCATAGCCAGCACTCAGGAGGCTGAGACAGGAGGATTGCTATGAGTTTAAAGCCAGCCTAGGCTATACTGAATTCAAGGCCAGGCCAAAATACATAGTGTGACCCTATCTCAGAAAAACAAAACAAAAATTATAAAAACACAGGTTAATTTGAAACTTAGAACTTTTCTATTAATGAAAACACTTGAATTCTTGTGTTGTATCCATCACATTTCTCACCTGCTTCCCTGAGTTGTATAGATGAGAACACAGATTGATGATCAGATAGCAAGACTCAGAAAGTCTTATCAGAATTCCGGGGGCCTTGTCTTTTTATAGAATTGAGATGTAAGACTAAAAACAAAATCCTTAGCCAATATGTCAAGAGGAACAGTTGTTTGGGTGGTCATCTGGTCTTAGAGTTGGCTTGCTTTGGACCCTGTCCCTTTGGAGGAAGGACAGGGCCAGCGTGGCCACCTGTCCCAGCCCCAGGCTCCTTGTTGCTACCTAGTGTTACCTGAATTTCTGGAGTCCCAAGTCCTTGCTGGTTCACAAGGATGTGCAAGGCCCTGGAGATCTTGTGCGTTGGGTCCTGGACAGTCACGAGCAGCCATGGACTGGGGCTGTGGGGGAAGGGAATGGAGGACTCCATTGCAGGCACTGCTTTTCTTTTGCTTGGGCCTCTGAATCTTCAGTGTGTGAGTGAGGGCCTGGGAGTGGACATAAAGGTTCTGACTGACTGTCCCTTTGTCATTACTTTCTAGGATGCTCGGAAAGCATGTGCGGATGCAACTCTCTCACAGGTAAGAGGCAGCTGCCTTATGAAGCCACCCACTAGGGCTCTGCAGCAAGCTGTGCTCTGCCTGTCCCCTGTGCTAGCCATTGCTTGTGGAGACATTGCTTTCACAGTTCATCCTGGTGATGGCTAGGAATAGTGGGCTTTTTCTCCTCAGATGAAAACTACTAGCTCTAAAGAATTGCCTTTTGTAACAGAGTTAATAGTTCTTGTTTTGTAAGTATGGTATTTTACTCTCAGTGACAGAATCTGCCTTTGAACTTCAGTTGTAAATGTCCAGTGTGGCAGTTTCTCAAAAAATTAACCATAGAATTACCATACAACCCAAGAACTTCCTGTCAAATACACCCAGAAGTATTAAAAACTAGTTTTCAAACAAATGTGTATAGGACACCTCCTGAGATGAGCAGCGGAACCTGTAGCCTTGCCCATGTTGCTCTCTACAATAGCAGACAGGTCGTGACACTACGGCTGCTCTGCTGTGGCTGCACTGCTGCTGTGTAAGTGGACACACGTACCCTATGGTCTCAGAGTGTCCACCTAGCCCTGGCCTTTCTCCTTGTGAGGCATGAGATGAGAATAGGAGAATAAAGAATGATAGAGACATGGCAAACTTTTCCATTCCATACTTTGAGCCTTAGGTTATTAAAATTATAAGAAGTAAAACTGTTGGTTTACTGAGGACTGCTGTGCATCATGTTCACTCCAGCACTATTCACAGTAGCTGGGAAATGGAACCTCTGTGGACTGTGGTCTGTGTACAGTGGAACATTAATCATTAGAGATTGAACAGGTGGGTGGCTCCCAGGGCCAGGTGGGAGCAGCTGTACCATGAGTATGGGGTTCAGGTGGCAGAAATGTCGAGCTGAACTGTAGCGAGGACCATGTAACATTGTTCTGAGCCAGGTGCTGCTGAATTGGATGCTTCATTGTGGTTGCTTCATGTTACAGGACCTGGGCCAGGACTGCGATCCAGCAAGAGAAAGGAATGGTGAAAGGGGCTAGGGCCTGTGTGAGAGGAGAGTACCCTGGATACTTGGCTAGGATCTGAGCAGCCTCATTCAGGGTATCACCCCTTAGTCAACTACAGACCCATCTAATTAGGGAGGACAGAACTGAAGGTCCATTTGCTTCTTCATGGACATTATTTAGCCATATTCTTTTTATTTTTAAGATCACAAACAACATTGACCCAGTGGGAAGAATCCAGATGCGTACCAGGAGGACACTGAGAGGGCACCTGGCCAAGATCTATGCCATGCACTGGGGCACAGATTCCAGGTATGCATTGCATGGCAAAGCAGTCTGCCACAGATATGTGGGCTGCCCTGTCTCCTGGGCTGGGATGCCCAGCAGCCAGCAGCAGTGATTACAGGAGCAGTGTGCTCCTACCTGCTGTTCCACTTGCCCGGCTGGCTGTGCCACAGAGTCCTGCTCATGCTGGCTCTGGCTTTGTTCTCTCAGCTCTGCTGCGTGCTGCTCCTGTGACATCAGGCCCAGGGCATTGGAGGATGGAGTGGCTGAACAGCAGGCAACAGTCTGAGAGCCTATGCTCGTCTTTTCCTCAGCCTTGACCAGCAGCAGGTTTATGGAGAACCCTGCAGATGGGAGCGTTGTCCTCACCTCCCAGCCTGGACCATAAGGAGAGCCCTCCATTCAGGGCTTCTAGACCCCACTTTGTATTCTCCCTACTTGCTCAGACTTGATGCTTCCCTGAGCTGTGCTGTCCACCCCTGCCGCTGGTACCCTCTCCCCTATCCGTGCCTGATTAGGCTGGGGGTACAGCCTGCCTTCTACCCTCCAGGAGTTTGCTAGGTACTTCCTCTTTCAGAGGATGCTGTGTCTCTGTCCCTTTTGCCATTTCCACCCAGATAACTAAGCATTGCTTGACTTGTGTCACTACAACATGGTCTTTCAATCTGATAGAATCTTGATAGTCCTCTTTTGAATAGTGTGTTTTTCCTGTTCAGTTGCCAAAGTAGAATTTTCTGCCTGGCTTTTTCTTTGTGCATGGAATTGTCTGCTTTAGCATATAAACAGCTGAAGAACAAAACCTTCTATCTTTAGTTTGTTCTATACAGGTCCCCATACAATAGCCATGCAGATGGATGCTGTTCTGGTATGCTAATGCTGTGGTGGGATGAAAGGGGCTGGGAACCCCTGTCTTTGGTGGACATCAACTGTTCAGAATTTTGAAATATAGACCTGATTTTATTTAAACATCTCTTTGCAGTAGGATTTGATCAAGGCCTCACTAAACAAGCAACCTCCTGCAGAGCCATATCCCAGCATAGAGTGCATTCTAAATGCTCCCAGTACAGGGAATGATAAATAAGCCTGAGAAGTGGTGGCTGTGTTAGTTCCCTGATCTGGTCATTCTACAATGTAAACATTAACCTCACAAATGCATACCACTGTCCATTAAAATAAAAGTAGATCTGGTAAGGGTGGTATGGTCCTGCACTCCCAGAACTTAAGTGGCTAAAGCAGTAAGATCACGGGTCTGAGGTTAACCGGGGCAAGTTCAAGGCCTGCCTGGACTACATAATGAGGTCCCATCTCAAAAAAAAAAAGAGAGAAAGAGAAGCAAGCAAGGAAGGAGGGAAGGTAGGTAAACTGAAATAAATTAAAAGTATTAGCCACGTGGTGGTGCACACTTGTATTATCAGCTGGTTGGGAAGATGAGACAGAAAGATTGCAAGCCTAGGCAATTTAGCATGCCTCTGACTCAGAGGACATTAGAGTTGTGGCTTAGTGGTGGGACATATGTCTAACACCTGAAAAATGAGTGAGATCTGAACAAATGTATTGTCACTCAAAATCAGTAAGTGAAATCCGCAAAAAATAAATCATAAGACAAGGAAAAGAAAATATTCTTACTAACCCATCTTTCCTAGTATTGATATTAATGGGAGATGGTACATAGAATGTGACGTCCATGTGTGAGAACGTCAGTGCACTGTGGCCTGGGCCAGAAGCATGCTTTGCTCAGACACCAGCTCTGCATGGGCATATGGATGAAGGAGTGTGGCAGGGAGCTCCAAGTAGGGTTTGCCTGTGTGGAGGTTGTAAGACCTCCTGTCTTCCTGCTCAGATGGGCCTAGGCCTTAGCAAATCAGTAGGACCAAAGTCTGGTTCATGGGAACTGTGAGCATGGGGAGATCCAGGAGCCTGATTAGGTCATATTGGTGTCCTCTCCTTCATGGGAGACATACTGTGGCATTTTTGTTGTTCGGTATTTCTATTTTCTTTTTTTTTGCCTTCACATTGAGGGCTACATCCCAGCCTTTTTATTCTTTTTAAAATTTAGAACTGGGCATGAAGGTGAGTATCTGTAATCTCGGCACTTATAAGACTGAATCAGGAAGATTGTTATGAGTTTAAAACCAGCCTAGATTACACATTCAGATAGGGTCTTTAAGTGCCTAGGGTGGGCTTGAATTTTAAGTCCTCTGCCTCAGTTTCCCAGAGTGCCGGGATTACTGGTGTACACGGCCTCGCCCAGTTGTGTTATTTCTCTTTCAGCTGGATAAATATGTTTCATAATGTATGTACGACCACAAAGAAAAATAAGCACACAGTGCTGACAGGACCTCTGCTGTGCAGAGCCTTTTCTATTAGTCATGTGTGTAGGGCAGACCAGGGGCTGCTTCTGAAATCTAGAATCACTGCTTGGAGATTCTGGTTTTTTGTTCTTTTGCTAAAGTCCTCGTCTTCCTGACTGCTGCCTTTGTTGACAGAAGTTAATGCACAAGACTGTCATGGGAAGTGGCATATAGCTTGACGGCGGAGTACATTCCTAGTATGTTTGGGATTTTGAGTTCCATGCCAGCACTACAGAAATGAAAGGTTCTCCCCATTCCCCACTTCAGTCCAATTCTTGAGTGAGTTACATTGTTGTGTGTTTATAGTTTTATTTAAGAGATCTGTTTACAGTTCTGTTTAAAGTTATGTTTTTAGTGAGATTTGAGGTACTCTTCCGGCCACTTAGGTTTGTGTTGGTTTTCTCTCCAGAGTCTCCTGAAGTTTCTGCCTGGCAGCAAGCATCCCTCTCTGGGTGTGGTATAGAGTGTGAGGTACCTGGTGTGGGTGCACAGTCACAAGCAGGGAGAGGTTTGAGGTGTGCATGCCACCCCAACTCAGCCGTCGTTGGCCTGGGATTAGAGGTGTATCTTCTCTCACCTTCTGAGGATCAGTGCCCGGCTTAGCGCTGCCCTGACCCTGCAAGTCAGCACTTACTAAGCTGTCTGCCCGGGACTGCTGAAGGTGACCTGCTGGCCCACAGATGAGCTCTGAGCCACAGAGGAGCTGTCTCCCACAGAAGGGCTTGGTGGTGCAGATACCCGAACCTGGACACAAAGGAGTGGTATTAAGCATGGCATTCAGTAAGCAGGCACGGTGTCCTTTATCTGTAATCCCAGCCCTCAGGGAGACTAAGACAGAAAGTGGCAAACCTAGTAGCTTAGCACTTTAGCCAGACGTCTCAAAGTAGTAAACTGAAAAGGGACAGAGGTGTGGCGTAGTGTGCAGGCCCTGAGTTCAGTCCTCAGTACCGCTGAAAGTGGGGATCGGAGAGGCACTTTGTAAACAGAAGACCTGAGGTTCAACCTTAGCACCAAAACAAACAAAATGTATATGAAAAGTAGTGGAACAGAAGCTCAAATTTAGATTTGCTAAATTTTGTAAGAAGCACTTGAGTTTTTAGTCCTTGCCGTATACATTTGACTCCTGGTATCAAATAAATCCTGTTTATAAAAGTCAAAAGTGATTAAAACTGGGTTTCAGTCAAGCTTTTCATGAGCTTCAAGGAGCAAAGTATGCTTTCAGCTAAAATGTCAAGAACTATGCTTTGATTGACGGTGAAGTTGGAAACAGGCATGTCACTGTATATCTGTTGTGCAGACAGCATCTCACCTACCCTCTTCCCCATTCATGCTTCCAGCCTCCAGGATGTCTGTGCCACTTGCTCACTCACCTTGCTGTCCGGATACTCCCTTCCTTTGCCTCTTCACATCCTGCTTAGTTCTACAGGAACAGTTTGTCCACACTCAGACCCTGATTTTTGCACAGCTGCATGGAGCAGGAGCCAGTCCTGACAGTCTGTGGCTGCCCTGCTGTTGATCGTCTCTCTGTCACAGGTGGCCCAGTGCACCTCTTGCTGGCAGAGACTCATGTTCTGGTTTTAGTTCAGCCTTGGAAGTTCCTCTGGACTTTTTCATGAGTTTGTGATGTCTAGAAACTTTTTTTTGTTTTTTAAGACAGGGTCTCACTTTGTAGTTTAGGCTGGCCCTGAGCTCACTATAGCCCAGGTAAGTGTCAAACTTACCTCAATACTCCTACCCCTGCCTCCTGAGTGCTGGGGTTACAGGCGTGAGCCATCATGCCTGGCATTATGATATGTGGTACAGATCGCTGATGAGCGTGAGCCACCATGCCCAGCATTGTGGTTTGTGGTTACCAGGGATCAAACTCTAGACCTGCTGCTTGCTGAGAGTCTCCAGTCTCCTGAAGTTTCTGCCTGGCAGCAAGCATCCCTCTCTGGGTGTGGTATAGGGTGTGAGGTACCTGGTGTGGGTGTATAATCACAGGCAGGGAGAGGTTTGAGGTGTGCTTGCCACATCTCACTCATCTATAAGCCCAGCATCCTTGGGCAGCTCAGTCAGGAGAATCACAAGTTTGAGTCCAGCCTGAAGACTTACCAAGACTGTTACAAGTGAAGAGCCTGAGATATAGGAATGCAGCCCTCAGTGCAAAAGCTGTGGATTCTGTCCCCAGTACTGAAGAAGAAATAAAAAGGCTACCTGTTTGCTTGTTTCTGTTCTGCACTATTTCCTTTCTCTTCCCTCCTCCCTCCCTCCATTTCTAACTAAATGCTATTGTGCTTAGAGAGCAGTTCCAGTGAATGTGAGCCGTAGTGTGTCAGGATGGCCTTGAAGTGTGTTCTCTGGTTGTCTGTGTATACTTGTGTTTTTTAGAACAAGGTTTTTGACGTGTTTTGAAGAAATTAAGGCAGATGTTGGAACCACTGAGCTAAATCCTCAGCCCAAAACTTATTTCTTATATTCAGGTTTCCCTGTGTCAAAATGGAACATCCAGGCTCACATTTCGTATTCCCTTCAGCTCAAGAGAAAACTATTAATCCTTATCTAGGTTTGAAGCGGGAAGAGTGGCAGTCTCTGCAGCTGTGTCCCTGGCAGGGGTGGAGGGATTGCACCTGTGCAGGAGCCCAGGGCTCTGGGTTGATAGTAACCTGTAGCTTGTTTCTTTCTGGGTTTGCACAGTTGATCGAACATTAAAGTTCTTTTTTTCACCTGTGAATATGTGTGCTATTTGTAAGCAGTTGTTACAATTATGCTGTGCTTCCCTCTGGTTTCCTTGGTAAGGTTTCTGTGGCCCTGTGATGAGACACTGATGGTTGATCTTATCTGTCCTTTAGGCTCCTTGTCAGCGCCTCACAGGATGGAAAACTCATCATCTGGGACAGCTACACCACAAACAAGGTGAGTTATAGGGACCCTCTCAAAGCACCACAGGTATGGGCATGGCTTCCAGGGAAGTCCCCTGGGGGTGGAAGAACTAGGCACCCAGCTGATCTCTCTTGTGGCTGCGCCTGGATGCTGTGCTTCCAGGGTTCCTGGTGCCTCTCAGATGCCAGAGGACCTGCCTCCTGTTTTGCTCAGTATTGAAAGAAGCAGAAACACATAAGCTTTTTTTCTTAGTTACTGCCAGGGTTGTTTTTTTTTCTTTTTTTACAAGAGATAATTTGAGAGACATTGTACTGTGAGTATAAATTAAATTGTTTATAATTTAGCCTTGCCTGGTGTGGTGACACACATCTGTAATCCTAATATTTGAGTGGCAGAGGTAGCAGGATCACTGTGAGTTAAGACCGGCCTAGACTACATAGTAAGACTTGATCTCCAAAAACAAAAAATTTAGCCTGGGATCTGGAATACAGCTCAGAGGAACAATGCTTGCCTGGCATGCATAGGTCTATGGGCCTGGTCCCTCGTTCCTCGAGTAAAATAAATTTAGCTGGGAACAAAGGCAAATGCCTCTTTATTCATAGCTCTTATGGAGGCTGCAGAATAACAATTACTGGAGCCTCAGAGTGGAAGTGAGGCTGTACAATGTAATGGGACCGTGTCTCGAAAAAAAAAAAATCAGGGGCTGGACCAGAGGGCTTGTCTAACATGCCAGATCCGCAGTTCAGTCCCCAGCACTGCCTAACTGAGAGTTTGTCTAGGCTGGTCTTATATTGAACAGTCCTGTCATCAGTGCAGACAGATAAGAACATGGTCTGATATATCGGGTTGTATCTTCCTGGACAATACCATTGTGTATAAAAGGCCGCAGAAATTCCAGCAAACCTATCTATAACAGACTGCTGTGTCCAGGAGTGGTGATGTCCAGCTTAGTACTTAAGTGAAATACTTCGTTTCTTCAGATGAATTCATAGCGATCTTGACCGGCCATGACAGTTTTTCACATATCTTTGATTAGGCACCTTATCAGTCAGGAGGCACTGCTATTGATGCCTACGTGATATAAGCTGTTACTCCAATGTATGAGAGATTAAATTGACATTCTGGTATGTATGGCATTGGATTTTAACATGTATGACCCATCACATAAATTTCTAAAAATTTTTCTAATTTTGGCCCTTATTTTGCTCTGTCACCTCCTGTACAATGAAAGTTGAAAACTAGGAGAAGAATGATAGTGTTAGTAGTTGATGCTCATTTTTTAAAGGCAGGGTCTTGGTGAGTTGCTCATACTTGGTTTTGACTTCAAGAGAACTTCAGCATCAGGTGACTGGGACCACCAGCATGTGCCACTTTGCCTGGTTAGTGGGAAATATGACAGCATGACAGCATGTGCTGGTCTGTCTGTTGTCAGGTCCATGCCATCCCTTTGCGCTCCTCCTGGGTCATGACCTGTGCTTATGCCCCCTCTGGGAACTACGTAGCCTGTGGTGGCCTGGACAACATTTGCTCCATCTATAATCTGAAGACTCGCGAAGGAAATGTGCGCGTGAGCCGTGAGCTGGCAGGACACACAGGTACGTATTCTCATTAGGGATCCACAGACACTGCTGCCTACTAGGGTCAAGTATTTGCTTTTGATACTCAGTATTATTAATTATATCAGTTACTAGTAAAAGATACACACTTTAGTAAAAGATACAGGCATGGCTGGGGATGGTAGTACTCATCTATAAACCCAGCATCCTTGGGCAGCTCAGTCAGGAGAATCACAAGTTTGAGTCCAACCTGAAGACTTACCAAGACTGTTATAAGTGAAGAGCCTGAGATAACAGGAATACAGCCCTCAGTGCAAAAGCTGTGGATTCTGTCCCCAGTACTGAAGAAGAAATAAAAAGGCTACCTGTTTGCTTGTTTCTGTTCTGCACTATTTCCTTTCTCTTCCCTCCTCCCTCCCTCCATTTCTAACTAAATGCTATTGTGCTTAGAGAGCAGTTCCAGTGAATGTGAGCCGTAGTGTGTCAGGATGGCCTTGAAGTGTGTTCTCTGGTTGTCTGTGTATACTTGTGTTTTTTAGAACAAGGTTTTTTTTTTTTTTTTTTTTTTTTTAGGTTTTTTTTTTGAGACAGGGTCTCGCTTTGTGGTTCAGGCTGGCCCTCAGCTCAGCCTCAAATTCACATCACAATCCTCCTGTCTCTGCCTCCCAGGTGCTGGGATTACAGGCGTGAGCCACCACGCCCGGCACTGTGGTATGTGGTACTGGTTGCTGCTGGGTTAGAACAAGGTTTTTGACGTGTTTTGAAGAAATTAATATTTTTAGTAAATTCCCAAAAACTTAAGTAGTCCTCTGCACGTCAGCCTGTACTTTACACTATAGCAATCCCCTGCCTTCCTGCAGATCTGCTCCTCAGCATCTTACACAGGAGCCCCTGTCCTCAGTCGCCCAGGAAGTCATGTGTAGTACACTGTTCCTTTTCCTGCAGTTAATTCATAAATTAGGCACAGGAAGAAATTAACACAAGTAACTAATAAGAGGAATGATAACAATATGTGATAGTGAAAGTTCTTTAGAAACTTATGAGTTATTTTTCTGGATTTCTCCAGGCAGTGTTTTAGGCTGGGTTAATCACGGGTGTCTGACATGGTCAAATAAGGGAGATTGCAGTTGGTGTAGTAGGTACATTCAGGTAGGGGCATCTTGCTCTCATTCATCTGAAAGTCTTTCCTTTTGTTTGCAGTGCAGAGGGCCTTGTGCACGGTAGGCAAATGCTCTAACATGGCGGTAGGCCCAGCCCTGATTTTAGCTTTTTTTTTTTTTTTTTAGGTTTTTTGAGAAAGGGTCTTGCTTTGTAGTTCACGCTGGCCCTGAGCTCAGCCTCAAACTCACATCACAGCAATCCTCCTGCCTCTGCCCCCCGAGTGCTGGGATTACAGGCGTGAGCCACCACCCCTGGCACTGTGGTATGTGATGCCGATTGCTGCTGGGCATGCGTCTCCACACCCAGTATCGTATGTGGTTACCGAGGATCGAACCCAGGTCCTTGCGCTTGCAAGACAGGTGCTGGAACCACTGAGCTAAATCCCCGGCCCAACCTTTTTTTTAAGACAAGATCTCACTGTGTAGTTCAAGATGGACTTGAATTCAGAGCTTCCCAATCCCTGGGACTGCAGGGATGGGTCACCAAACCTGGCTTATCTTTATTCTTTACAAATATTTTTCCTCAATAAGTTGCAGTCTGTGGTGACTTTTGACCTTTTCTTCTTTTTAAGCCTTTTTTTTTTTAGGTTTTTGGAGACAGGGTCTTGCTTTGTGGTTCAGGCTGGCCCTGAGCTCAGCCTCAAACTCACATCGCAATCCTCCTGCCTCTGCCTCCCGAGTGCTGGGATTACAGGCGTGAGCCACCACGCCCGGCACTGTGGTATGTGGTACTGGTTGCTGCTGGGTGTGGGTCTCCACACCCAGTATTGTTATGTGGTTAGCGGGGAATTGAACCTGGGTCCTTTCGCTTGTGAGACAGGCGCCGGAACCACTGAGCTAACTCCCCAGACCCAAGCCTTTTAAAGATTTATTTTTAGCTTTATCAGTTTGTGATGCCTAGGTGTGATATTCTTTGTATTTGTTATGCCTGTAAACTTTGTATTTTATTTTATTTTATTTTATTATTTTTTTTTTTTAGGTTTTTTGAGACAGGGTCTCGCTTTGTGGTTCAGGCTGGCCCAGAGCTCAGCCTCAAACTCAAATCACAATCCTCCTGCCTCTGCCTCCCGAGTGCTGGGATTACAGGCGTGAGCCACCACGCCCGGCACTGTGGTATGTGGTACTGGTTGCTGCTGGGTGTGGATCTCCACACCCAGTATTGTTATGTGGTTACCGGGGAATCGAACCCGGGCCCTTGCGCTTGCAAGACAGGCGCCGGGACCACTGAGCTAACTCCCCAGCCCTGTAAACTTTGTATTTTATTAAATTTATAGAAGTTGAGCAGTGATTTTAGCTATTTCTTTGGCCTTGTTCTCACTCTAGCATACATACGGGTTTCCTGTCCTTCTGGTCTTTGTTTTCTGGGCTTCCCAGCTATCTCTGTGTATTCTGAATTGCTCATTGACTTTGTGCAGTGAGGATGCCCAGCACCCTTTCTGTGCCAGGTGGTTTGGGAAAGGCATGCCCACTTTGATAGCATAAACCAGGCTGGAACTTACACTTGTGAGCATTTAATGGTTTGTGTGTATGGTATTATTTTTCAGTTCTAGAATTTCTCTTTCCCTTTATTTAAAAGTAGTTTTTAATGTTTCTATTAGGGTTTCCTTTTTTTTTTTAATAACAACCATATTTCATTTGTATCTTTAGCAGCTATAATAGCTGCCTTTAAAATTTTTATCTACTGACAGGTATGGTGGCACATGCCTGTAATCCTCTTTGGGAGGCTGAGGCAGAAGGATTCCAAGTTTTTTTTTTTTTTAGGTTTTTTGAGACAGGGTCTTGCTTTTGTGGTTTAGGCTGGCCCTGAGCTCAGCCTCAAACTCACATCACAATCCTCCTGCCTCTGCCTCCCGAGTGCTGAGATGACAGGCGTGAGCCACCACGCCCGGCACTGTGGTATGTGGTACTGGTTGCTGCTGGGTGTGGGTCTCCACACCCAGTATTGTTATGTGGTTACCGGGGAATCGAACCCGGGCCCTTGCGCTTGCAAGAC
>PVIR01005161.1:0-73948 GCA_004026965.1 Petromus typicus
GAGGATATCCTCAAGGTATGTCCATTTAATTAGAAATGATTCAAACTTATCATTTTTTATGGCAGAGTAGTACTCCATTCTGTAGAAGAACCACAGCTTTTTTATCCAGTCTCCAGTTGATGGACACTTGGGTTGTTTCCAAGATGTAGCAATCACAAACTGGGCTGCTATAAACATGGGTGCACATATGTCACTGTGAAATACTAGTTTTAAAAGTCACATATGTATTTGTTTTGCAGAGAGCTGATATTGCTGTTGCTCCACTTACTATAACATTGGTCCGTGAAGAGGTCATAGATTTTTCAAAGCCATTCATGAGCCTGGGCATCTCCATCATGATAAAGAAGCCTCAGAAATCAAAGCCAGGCGTATTCTCATTTCTGGATCCCTTGGCGTATGAAATCTGGATGTGCATTGTCTTCGCTTACATTGGAGTCAGCGTAGTCCTTTTCCTAGTCAGCAGATTCAGCCCTTATGAATGGCACTTGGAGGACAACAATGAAGAGCCTCGTGACCCACAGAGCCCTCCTGACCCTCCAAATGAGTTTGGAATATTTAACAGTCTTTGGTTTTCCTTGGGTGCCTTTATGCAGCAAGGATGTGATATTTCTCCAAGGTTTGTTTCCATGTAATATACAATACTTCTTTGCATTTTATAGCCTTATTCCATCCATCTATTTGCCTTCGATAGCAATATTCCACTCATAAACATCTGGCATTCCTTCATTTCAACTCCACATTTCTTTCATTTAACATTCCATCCAGTGGTGATTTATCATCAAGCCATTTTGTTTGCTTACATCCAGGAGTGTGCCACTGGTGTGGCTTTGAATGTCATTCATGTACTTCTGTGGTTTTGTATGTTCACACAAATCACAGCAAATATTTATACTCTGTATAAAGGTAACATTGCATGATAGCATTAAATTATTCAGCTAAAACAAATGATGAATCTTAGATCAAGCAAGAACAGTTTCTTCATTAACTGTGCTAAAATATTTTCTCACTTGTCAAGAGATTTAATCTAGACAAAATGTGAAAAAAGAACCCTTCCTTGAAATTCTCTTACCTTCCACTTTCAGGACCCCCACTTTTTCATTTCACTCTGACAGTCTAGAACTATCTACAGTACAGTACTGTGATATTCCACCAAAATCTGTTAGATAAAATTATTAAATTTCTCAGGGAAAGTGTAAAGAAAATCGATGTGATTTTAGATTAGGCAGAGTGCTTATAAAGAACAAAAAACCCACAATTCATTAACATTTTGATGAATTTAACTTAGTTAAAATCCAAAAACCTGGCCTTTCAAAAGAAACTATTAATAAAATGAAATTGAAGCCATAGACTGGGATAAAATATCAGCAAATTATATATCTGATAAAAGAACGGTATCTAGAACACATCTGTTAGAACTCCATAAAAAGAACCCAAACTGAAACTCAATTATTAGAATGGACAAAAGGTTGGGATAGACCTGTGGCAAAAAAAGATACACAAATGTCTAGTAAATACATGAAAAATGTTCAGCATTATTGTTCATTAGAGAAATGCAAATTAAAATCACAGTGAGATACCTTCCTAATGACTCAAATCAACACCAGGTCTGAGGATGCAGAATGCTATAGCCACACTGGAAAATGAGAGTCGGGGCAGGGAGAAGACGCAGACCTTTTTACAGTGTTGCTAATTTGGTCATTGTGGATTTTTTATATTTATTTGCAGTTTCTCCAGTATTGCAGTAGACGCTATTTATTTCAATTAATGAAATTTCAATATCTCCTTAAATTTTGCATGTGGGGTAGATCTTTCACTTGCCCCAGCCCCAAGCCAGGCCAGATTAACCGTGAACGGGCGTAAAACAAGCTGAGTTATAAACGTGCTCCAAATCTAGATTGTTATATGAGGGTTGCACAACTCCAAACTTACTGAAATCACTGATTGTACATTTATGTTAGTGAATTTTACAGAATGTTAATTCCACCTTGGTAAATCTATTGAAAGTGGATTATCTTGGGCCTCATGGATTTACTGTGTTAGCCTACAAAAGTAAAAATGGTGGTGAATGTATAATCACAAAATGTTTCAAGTGAACAGCTTTACAATCATAAAAAATGTAAGAAATTATAGGTTTTTGCTAAAGTTTAATGTTGATTCAAAAACTGACCAGAGTCAGTTATATGAACTACGATTGAAAAATGTGATGAATGTTTGTAATTATTTTTAATTTTATTACAATAATAGACACGTTACCATTAATCTCACTCAAAATACTCCCCCTCACTTGAAGAGTAGTAGACATGATGCGATAAGTGTGTCTCAAGCAGGGGAAAAGCATAATCTATGGAAAAAAAGGGAAAGTGCTGTGAGGAGGATTCATCTTACTATAATTTTTAGTGAAATGTTTTTTTATTTCAACATTTACTATATATTTTGATCATACTCCATACAAACATGTAGGGATTTTCATTAGTGTATAAAAACTCCAAAGGGCCTAACCCTATTTTTATAGCAGCTTTTTAGCACAGTCTCTGGAGGGAAAGCCTCGTTTTTTCCAAAGCACACTTTGTCACAGACTGCTTGGTCAGGTTCTCTAAATTACTTCACTTCCTGTCCGTTTTCTGCTCAGACTATGTGAGATTTTGGGATATCATGTGAGAGTTCATTTGCTTTTCTAGTTTCTTCCTTTTTCATTTTTTTGAAATGCTTACCTCAAGGGACTGCTGTTTCTGAATGATTAGGTCATTGAAAGATTTTTAGCATGAGTACTAATCTGCACTGAGATAATGCTAAATAATCCTTAAGAGTGGAGATTCTATTGGTTTCTGTAAGTGAATTTTCAAACTAGATTTGTGATATCCCCAACAGAGTGCTGCATACTATTCTGCATATTAAAATAGGTCTTTTAGAAAACCATTTGCTTGTGGAAGCATTTATTCATATCACTTTGTTAAGTAATAACAAAAAAATGATGACCTGAAAATGGCAAGTTGGGCCGATTTCGAAAACATTTTTGCAGCAAAATTTAAGTTATAGTTCTTCTGTGGCACTGAAATATATCAAATAGTTTTTAGAAAATACAGATTTTATTATGCTGCTCTAGATATGGTCATATAGAGCAGTAGCTTTCAAAATTGTTGATGAGGACCCACAGAAAGCGATAAATTTCCATCATGACTCAGTACACCTCTATGTATATAATAAAAGTCTACCAAACTTGACCCCTGCAGTATCCCATCCACTCAATTTCCCATTCTGATGTTTTAAATGCTGACCATACATAATTCAAGCATCAGGGGATGCAGCCTGTAGAATAACACTTACCTACAGCAACAATGATTATCCTGATTGTGCTTTTCAATGATAATTACCTTTATGAACTCTCCATTTTCTACAAAATGGGTGATCCCTTCTCTGATACTGTCTATTGTATCCTCAAAAGAAAATTATATTTTTCAGTCTTTGAATAAAATGTTATACTTCTTAGCGTATTTATTATATACTAGTAAGAAGCATGTTTCTCCTTATCTTGAGAGCTCTATTGATTATATATTTGTGCCCAATTGCATAACAACAAAGCCCACTGTGATGTGTTTCTCTGTTAACAGATTTAGAAATTCCTGATAATCATATAATTAAGCTCTGAGATCTGTGGTTGCCTTGACTGCAAACGTCAGCATTATGCTTTAATTCCTATTTAATGGCCACACTTGAATGCAAACTCTCTGACTTTTCTTAAAATTGAAGCAATTCAAGGAATTATGAGATCACATTTTAAAATAGAATTGGCAAGTATTTGAACAGAAGGAGAAAAAGGTCCAACTGCTGCCATTTGCTCGTGTGAGGGCAACAACAGCTTTCATGGATTTCTCACTACATCCGGGCACTTTACCTGTATTTTCACAGGGCTCTCAACCCTCAAAACACTGACATAAGACAAGCATTGCAATTATTTTTAAGTTAAAGAAAGGGATGCATTAAATAATTTGCCCAGTCACACAGCTAATGGCAGAATCAGAATTCAAAGCTAACTCCAACCCTAAACCGTTGCTCTTTCCTCTTTGGACGGTTTTTCTTCTCTCGTATACAGAGACGCAGAGGTTTTCAGAGCTAGCAGGTTGTTTGCACTACAGCACACTGCCTTGCAGCATGGAGCTGAAGACGCAGTTTAGTCCATTTTTTTGCCCTCTTGCTCAGGCATTAGAGCTCTTTTCTGGTGTCCCTACCCGTGAAGAAATTCCCCCTTTGCCCTGGTTGTTAATGAAGTGGGCAGTGAGCATTCACAATACTGTTGATTGTGTGTTCGGTCCACGGAACAGACTGCAAAATCAGCAGGAAGACATCATGAGGAAAACTGCTGGCCTCAGTCCATTTCCATCCAATAAAGTTATTGACAGTTACCTAGAAGCTAAAGAGTCGGCATCAATGTTAGGTTTGATATTTGAACTACTCTAATTGTTCAGAGTGAATTACTTTGTTCTACATGAAGCTGGAGGCTGAGTCAACCTTAGAGAGTGTAATCAATGTAATAAGCTGAGGTCATATCTATACACCAACTGATTTGTTGGAGCAGTCAGGAGAAGCTGTAAACAGACTCAATTTAACCCTGCTCTCCCTGAGTAGAAGTGGAGGCGTAGGCTGTACACTGAAGTCAGCCCCACTGTACACGCTGTGCTAACTGGTTGTGCGACCTGGGGCAAAATATTCAACCCTGGCTGAATATTCACTTCTTCATCTGTAGAGTGGAAGGCACAGTGCGAGGCATTTCAGAGCACAGTGAATACTTGATAGTGGCATCAATTAATTCGTGTCATCTAACCATTCTAGTTTCACAGATGCGAACAACTAATATTGTACCTACATTTGAGTCCCTAAAACTTCCTAGAAATACGGCTGCAATACTAGTCAGCCCCACATTGCAGAACTGTTAATGCGAATAATCAGCAACATTCCTTCTTTTCCCATCTACTGCCTCCACTAGGGATTATGCTTTTGAAAATGTTGCGACTGTTTAAAATCCGAAATGTATTTCCTCTATAAAACTTCGATAGGGCCGTGGAACTAGCCCAGAATCCAAGTACAGGCAAATGCGCCCCCTGCTGACATTCTTTGAAGCTGCAGAGACATCTGAGGGTTAACCAAGTCAAAGCCAGGGATGTTGGGGGAATTACTGTAGGACCAAAAAAAAGAACAGACTAACTCGAACCTGATTACTGTGTACACATTTTTGCAAAAGTGCTACTTTTCTACTAAGTTTTCAGGATATCAGGTACTTTGAAGAAATAGAAAGGATCTAGGTTAGATATAGATCCTTCACCTTTATATCCTCCTTTGAAATAGAAAATATTGCAGAATAGTACAAGAATGAAGGGTGTAAAATGAATGGGATCAAAGACAACGGGATTTTTTGCCCTGTTTTAAGCAATACTCTTTCCTTTGCTGATATATCACTGCAGTCTTCGTCCTACTGCAAGTTCACTTCAAAGCAGCAGTGATGTGACTATAAATTAATGACAAAATGGCGGGATTTTTATTACAACTAGTGCATGATTTTTCTGGACGAAAGGTGCAGCTTTCAGTCTTTGGGACATGGGTCCTTGTTCCCATCAGACAAGACTCTGAGAGCCAAAGATTAATTCGGCGCCTTCTTTTTAACAAGTCTGTCGCAGACACAGCATTAAACTGCATATAGAAATGATGTATACTTTGGAAACCAGTAAAGTGCAGATTACAAAATTTACTTACAAATGGAGGTCACAGCACATAGATCACTTTTATTATCGTGTCAAATGGCATAAATATATTTTATTATTAACTTAGGAACTTCAGTTTTTACGATTGCAGATAACGAGCACATTGTACACTACTTGGTATCTGTACCTTGCAATGTTTCACGTCTGTTCTTTTGTTACTAATTTACTTTCATTGACTTTATGCTTCCTCTTACATTTTTTCAAAAGGTATGACACACTCCTTTAAGTGTGTTTTTAGAAACTCTAAATGTGAAGCGTTTTATAGCCATTTCATTATGCCAACCTTGAAATCTGTCTCGTGCAACAAAACTATTTGAAATGAATGTTAAACATTTTGCAGCTGCATTAATGGAATGAAAGGTACTGGGAAATGACAGGTCTTTTTGACTCCACTGTAAAGTCTCATCTTGTTTTAATAGATTCTTTATAAAATGTGATGAGGTTGACCTAGCAGCCACTTTTTCTATAGCCTCCAAGTGGAATGTGGGTGTAAGTGGCTGTGGTTTTGCTAAGGATAAAAGGGGAATGTAAAAATGCTTCAGGTGCTTCTTCCCCGTGGGGTCCACGCACCTTTTCTCAGTGAAAAGATGAAGCATTCTCATCAAACAAGGGAAGAGAGTGGTAGAGACTCCAGCAACTCTGATGTAGGCAATTGCTGTCTTGGGGGCACAATGCTGAATGGGACTTTGTACGTTGCGCCCTGATTCCTCAGAGGCTTTTTCTGGCGTTTATAAAATGATCATACCAATTTCTACATGGTAACTCACCCAGATTCGCTACACTGGTATCACAGGGGGGTGGCTCCAGGTCCCCAAAGATGCCACCACCCGTGAGTGTTCAATCACTTATACAAAATTGTGTTAGTGTTTGCATACAACTTGTTCACATCGTTTAAATCAGCTGTAGATTATTTATGACACCTAATACAGTAGAAATGCTGTTCTACTGTGTAATTCAGGGAATGACAAGACAGACAAGTGTGCAGGTGTCAGTACAGACGCAGTTTGTTGTGCCATGTTTTCTCTCCTCCAGGAGTCGACTGTGGATGTTAAGCCCGAGGACACACAGGGATAACTGAATGTGATTGTATTAACCACGTAATTGCCAAAACCAATAAGCAGGTAGACATGAGGCCATGAAAATGACCATTTTGAATTTAGGTTGATTTTCAGTCACGTCAACAACCAATCTCGGCTGAGTCATTCAGATAAACCACATGATGACCTGAGTCTGTATTAAAGTGGCCAAAATAACCAGATTACGATGTGCGGGCTTGATTTCAGATCAGACAGACACAGCCACAGTCCATTAGCCTCAGTAAAATGACACAGTGTAATTTGCACAAATTACTGTATTTTTCTCCACATTTCAAGGAGACAATGCATAAACTACTATTAGTATTCACAGCAGCAGAATTTACCTTTTTTTGTAGCAAACTCTGACTCTGGACCTCTTCCAAAGTCAGTTTTTCCTTGGTCTCAGCAAAACCTCAGGCTCTCACATGAGGATGATATTTGCAGTTCCATTCCAAAGGAATAAGAGGTAACAAACAATGTCCAAACATGTTTGGTTTTCCTGCAAGTATATTTTTCAGGTATTTGTAGGAAAATTGTACCTTCTATAATTTACACACCACTCTGAATTTTCCCATTCAAATTACGAGTAATTTGGACTACAAAAATCTGGATATTTTTTTCCTAGTATGTGAATACAGATGTATTTTCTATTTTCCCCTTTCTATCCTTAATTTTTTAAAAATCTACAAATGTGTCTGTTTGATTATCTGTAAATAATCCTTATAGATCCTCACTGAAGGGGTGGAGGGATTGAATAGCTGGTACTGTGTGCATAAAGCAATTAGAATAGAATATGACACATAAGAAGCTCTCTCTAAGTGTTAGCTATTATTACCATTCTTATTACCCTGTTACTATGATACTATTTGAAGCATCCATCATTTTTTATTTTGTGAAATTTGCATTTTTATTAGTACATCTTTGCGGTACATAATAGTTACATTTATCATGGGAAGTTGGTACACATACAAAACACAGCCCACATTTCAAAATTTTTCAGACTGTGACATTACTTCCAGAGTCAAACTAGTCCAGAATAAGTAAATGTGTAAGACAACAATGAAGAAAAACTATCAAGGGTCTAAATTCATAATTGAAACACTGTTTACTTTTAGCATTGGGAAATGTAACACATTTAAGACACACCCAAATGTTTTTACCTTTTCTGATTAAAAGAGAAATGTTCTTAGAAGAAATCTTAAGAGAATATAAATATTAGTTTGAAAAATTACTTGGCACAACAATTTTCACATTTGAAAAACTAAAATTGATTATGTTAGGAAAATAAATAAATAATGGTTGTTTTAGGCATCCAGAAAGCAATAAGAATTGCAGACTTTAAACAGAAATACATAGATTTGTTACCACTAACCAGTAAAGAACACCTATTTATAAAAATACCTGCCAAAATTATTTTATTAGAGCGTTACTTCTAAAAGAGCTGAATTTATCAGAGACTGAAAGGATATCAGAATGTGAATTACCTTCAGAGTGATATGATGCTTGTACAAGCAAAGAGAGTTTGAATTATCAGCTCTTAGCTCCGAACTGCCCACTTCCTGCAGAGCCTGGAGCCATGCCAGGCTCCTACACCTATTCCTGATTTTGTGACAGAGTCACTTCTCCCCTTGGAGCTATTCTGGGCGTGAGAGAATACAGCCTAACCAGAATGGAACTCTGCCACATGGTGGAAGTGTCTGAGATGATGTGCCAATATTCTATAAAATGTAGGAAGAAGATTTCCAGTTCTGCAAACCAAGCCAGTCTTCAGTAACATCACAAAGGAGATGAAATTTCCTCAGTACAAGTCACTACCCATCACCGAGCATTCAATACCTTCATATTGGCCCCCGAACTTCCCACGGCCCTTCCCCTGAGTAAAACTAATGATATAGATCTATAACTTGCAATCCTGCCTGCACCTTAAAAGTTTTATAAAATGCTGCTACTCAGTCCCATATCCCAGAATTTCAATTTAATTGGTATGAGATAGAGGCTAGGCACAGGTTTGGAGAGGGTAGTTTGTTTGCTTGTTTGTTTTGGGTTTTTTGACTTTTTGTTTTGTTCTAATTCAAACCCCCTCCCGAAAAAAAAAAAAAAAAAAAAAAGATTGCTCTACAGGCAGAGGTGACCATCACTGACGAAGAGCTTGTTTGATCCTCAGTTGGATCTGTAGACCACTTGCCACAGAATCGCCTGTGACTCCTGGGCACTCCGATATTCAGAATACGCCTTTTAACAAACCCCGGAAATAGCAGTGCATAGTAACAGCAAAGAGCAAAATGGTCCTCGTCCCAAAATTTACCCATCTTTTCACCCATTTCCTACCAACTGTATGAAAGTGAATATTGCTAAACATTTTGATCAAGAGCTCTAAAGACAACCCAGAGAGCAATCCTATTAGTAAGAATTTCTCCGGAAGGGCTAGGAAAATGGTACTATTTGTTTGGGAGTTGTTGCTGTTGTGTTGTTATTTTTGTTGTTGTTGTTTTCTTAGCTTGGAGATTGGGGGGGAGAGAAGGGGCAAGTCTTTTGCTGCCTGACAAACCACACACAGTATGTAAGTAGTTTCCTACGTTATATGGAGCTTGCCCTCTGCAACTCAGGCATAGTTTACAGGAGGAAGAAGTTTGACCTCCTGGGCCTCTAAAACTATTTATATGAAGATAGTAGTAAATATTATCATCTAGCTTCTTGCCTCAAGTTATCCAACTATACACAGAATGACAGTGTCTTTTTTTAATTTAGTAAGCTCAGAGTGAGAATTGTCCATTTGCCAGTATCTACCCATTTGTCTTCAGATGTAGAGTGCTTTTTTTTTTTTACTGTGTTTCTCCTATGATTGCACCTTACATCAGTAGTTGTCTGTAATCACCCAATAAGTTGTACAAAATGCAAGTGTCTGGGTTCTACCTTCCAAATCCTCTTTTAATTGATCTAGAGTTGAACTGAGCATGTTGTTTTAAGGATCTTGGGTGATTCTAATGTTCAGTGAAGACTGAGAACCACTGGCTTTAAAGGAAATGGAACATTTTCTAACAATGTGTCTACCAAAGCTCACAGAACGAGTGCTCAATAGGTTAAATTATGACATGTAAAAAGCTGCTTTCTGTAATCTAAAAAATCTTGCTTTTTAAACCTGTTAGTGAGTTTTCCATCACTATGACAAATACCTGAGGTAAACAATTTTTGAGGAGGACAGATTTATTTTGGCTCACTGTCTCAGAGATTTCAGCCCATAGTCACTTGGCCATGTCGCTTTGTGCCTATGACAAGGCAGTACATCATGACAGTGTGTGGCACAGGAGGCCTCTGCACCTGAGTGCAGCTAATAAACAGAGATAGGGAGAGAGAGAGAGGGAGAGGAGGGAGAGAGACAGAGAGAGGCAGGCAGAGGGACCAGGACCCCAATGTCTCCTTTAAGAACACAGCCCTAGTTATCTAACTCCCTTCCACTATGCCCTATGTGTTAAAGGCTCTTCCACCTCCAAATAACACCATAGACTGATGACAAAGACTTCAACTCACAGTCCTTTAGAGGACATTCAGACCCAAATGGAAGCAAAACCTGTATAGGCCATAAGAGCAATGTGCATGTACCATCTTCAGTGCAATCACGACATGGGATGTTGTTGTTAATGAGCAGTTTTTGTCTGATGTTTTAATTCTTCCATATCATGTACTTGTGGCCTCCATCAACTGTACTGAAAACACTTCTCTTCTGGAAATAAAGCCTTCTTAAACTGATATCTGGACTCTCTGGGTCTGGATTTGTTTTTGTTTTGTTTTATAGATCACTCTCCGGGCGCATTGTTGGAGGAGTTTGGTGGTTCTTCACCCTGATCATAATTTCTTCATATACTGCCAATCTTGCTGCTTTCCTGACTGTGGAGAGGATGGTTTCTCCCATAGAGAGTGCTGAAGACCTAGCTAAGCAAACTGAAATTGCATATGGGACCCTGGACTCCGGTTCAACAAAAGAATTTTTCAGAGTAAGTACTTTAAAATTAATTGGGCCTGCTGATTTTATTTTATTATCTTTTCACGAAGACTTTCACAAAGACAAATTCACAGTGCTATTAAGGGAGGGTTGGCAGACATATCAAAGTGGAGTCTCTTAAACACTATACTGCTTAGCGGGTGAACCAATTCATTTTCTTGTCAAACCAGGACTCAAGTGAGACATGATAGCTGCAACACAACAAAGTTTTTGTCCTGGGGCAAGTCATTTAACTTCTGTTGGCTTTCATGTTCTTACTTATATAATATAAGGAACGAACTGTACATTTTCTTTTTCTAGCTTTTACAAAAGTGGTGATTTTATATCTCAGAGATTCATAGAAGTTCAGTAATTGACTCCAAAACTCTGACAAGATGGGCTACAAAACACTGTGTGTTCCATTTCAGACAATGGCTTTCTGTTGAAATGTATTGCAGTTGCTTCAAATATAAATATACAGGGCAATAATTTGATTTCAAGACAGCTTATAAATGTATGAATTTTTAAGCATTTATTTTCCCTGCCTCTACAAGCCAAATGTTATTGGAGAAACTGCAACCAATAATCAAGTTATTGGATGACAGATATAAATACTGACTTTCCACAAAGGTCTAAAGTAAAGACATTTTATTTTTACACCAGCTTACTTTAATATATCAGAAAGAAATATATTTCTATGTGTATTGCCATGAGATTTTCAGTTATTTCATGGAAAATCAGGAATGTGTTTCTTGACATTAAAGAAATTAACTAAAAATTTTTCACTCCCAGGAGGAGGAAAGATTAGTTCTAAGACTCTTCCACTGATGCTCAGTGGCTCGGATATCAATATCTCACTAATCTGACATTGACTCTCCATATTATGAAGTCCCAGAAGCCTATTTGGGAACAACCCCTGGCCCCCATGAAATAACTTACATATGTCAGAGCTGAGTAGTCAGCACATAATCAACTCTCCATGGAAATCTGGTTTGGCATCAACCTTCAGCAGAGCTTATGTTTACCATCCCAATAGGCATCAAGGTGCTTTAGGAATTAATCGACCACTTCAGGCCCACCATACTTGAGCCATGTGATGAGCTACTTATTATACTGGAAAGCATTTTTGTTTCAACAGTGATTAGCGATCAGGAAGGTATGTTTTAAATGGTAATCGATAGATGACATCAATTCCTATTAAAGTTTCCAAGTTCAATCATCCACATCACAGGTTAAAGGAGGTTCTCTGAGATTTAGTAGCACAAAGGCTTGAGAGTATGGACCAAGTAGTTATTGTCCTAGTACCCAGAGCCCGCCTCCACTTGTTTTGTGTCTTTATCTACAGATTCATTTAATGATAGTTTCGATAAAGAACATCACATTACTAGAGCCAATTTGAATCAACATTCAGTTCTGTACAAAGCTATTGCTACATTCTAATTGGTTTGTGACCTTTACGGCCAATGACTAATTCTTATGGAAATAAAGCTGTTTTGAAAATCTGATTAGAGAGGGAGCTGGGTATTTCTAGGTATAAAGGTAGTACAAATCATTTTCTAATTCCCAGAATGCTTCTTTTTCTTATTCTCCAAATTGTAGGTACTGACAGTATTAAGGATTGTGGAGTGGCTGGTCTTTCAGGGCAGCACACAAAAAATGCATTTGTAAGGGTAAAACTGACCGGTGCAGAAAAACTAACTTTTTTAGCCTATTTGCACTGAATGTGTTATATAAAGCTAACAAGAGTGTACTTGGTATTCATATAATCTAGGGGTCCAGCCCACTGGTCTCCAAACCAGAGGAGCAGAGAAAGGGGCCTGGAAGGGCACAGTGTCTCGCTCTGGGATTTAACTGTCGTGCTTATGTCCTTCTCCCGTGAGTCCTCAGCAATCTCAAGGCATGGAAGCAATTTTAAGAATAATGAGTCCTCTGTATACAAACAAATTAGGTAGCACTGATGGCTATTGTCAACTCTGGTGGTATGCTTTCTGAATTTTAAACAATGAAATAAGATAACATGCAACATTTGTAACCACGAGTTAATTTCTTCCCATTCTCACTTCGTACTAAAAACACTGGGATGAAACAGTAGTAGCATAAACCAGCCTAGGGCTAGCCCTCTAGTTCTTCCACTAAAAGAAAGAAAGAAAGAAAATAAATTTTTTTTCTGATTGCCCTGCAGACATTTTTACTCATCCTGGGTAAGGCTTTCATTAAAATGACAGTGCTCCTAAATGATTCCTTTGTTTCTCTCATTTCCTAAGCCTTCCCTCACTGTCCTCAAACAATCACATAAAGTCACTGGTACAGAGGGACCCGTTCCGTAAGGAAAGGCAGGGAGAGAATAAGTAAAATGCATGCAGCTGGAAGAAACATCTGGAATATTATCATCAACCCTCCTGACCTGAAAACTGATTTCCTTAGGCAGCAACTCCTAAACCAAATGTTTTTACCAGAAGTGGATCTGCACATGTTAAAAACACAAGTCAGCAGTTTTATTGTCACTGCCCAGAGAAATGCCACTCTGATTTCAAAAGCTTAACCAAAATGATCATTCTCCAGCAGGTTTTAGAAGTTTAACCCCATCCAGATAGATGTTAAAAAATAGCATTAGTAGAAAATGTAATTCCAAAATTATCTCTCTGAAGTCCCCTACTTGCCGAGGAGGCAGCGAGGACCCTTGCTTTCTTTCCCAAAATTTGACCAAATCTCCACTGAAGAGAAGTTTGTGGATAAAAGGAGGGTTTTTGTTGATATTTTCTTTTTGTTTTGTTTTGTTTTTGAGAAAAGGTTTCACTTTTTAGTTCAAGCTGGCCCCAAACTCACTATGTAGCCCAGGCCAGTTTCGAGCTCACGGTAATCCTCCTGCCTCTGCCTCCTGAGTGCTGGGATTACAGGCATGAGCCACCACACCCGGCACTGTGGTATGTGGTACTAGGGGATTGAACTCAGAGCCTTGTGTTGCCGGGCAGATGCTGGAAACACTGAGCTAAGTCACTGACAAAGGAGGTTTTTGGTTAAATAAAATGTTTGCAATAATTTTAACCCATTTAACCCAGTAAATATAAAAGAAGAGAAATGACTTGAGTAGAAATTTCTCTAGTGACTTCAGGACCACAGAAGAATTAACTCTATCAGGAGATCACTTAGGAGACTGTGTTGGCTTTTCAGCTATAGACATCTAAGTCTCATGAAGGATGGTTGAATTTCTCATGAATAAGGTTTTGTCTCAACACAATACCCTTCGACTGTTGTTTCCCTCAGTTAAAATAGAAAGGCCATGAAAAGTATTTATAAACTCTGCTTTAACACTAAGAATCACACATACATGCATGCACACACACAGAGACACACATACACACACACACACACACACACAGAGCATTTTCTTTTGAAGTCCACGTTTCTCTAACATTTTCTGGTTATCTACAATAAAACTTTGGAAGTATATGGAGAAATGAGAAAAATCTTGTGACAATTGCACCTATGCTAAGTATGTCAGTGTTTTAACATTATCACAAAAAGCAACCTAATCTTTAAGCTGTATTACAAGTGAGCTATGTACTCAACAGACCTCTCCAACTCCATTCCTTACCTTAGTGTTACAAAACAGGTAAAAAAAATGTAAGTATCCTTTTGATAAACCTGTTCACCTACACTTATGGTGAATTTGCGATCTTGACTAACAATATGCCTGGCCAATTGCAGCCAAATTATGTTAGTTTAAAAACAAATTATTATGTAACATTTGGAGAAACAGCTGAATCATATGCTAGGGAACACATAACAAAAGTGAGAGATGAACCTACACTAAGGGATGACAGACTAGACATCTCTGTATGTATATCTGGATGATCTTAGAGAGGAAAAACTGGTTTTTGATTATAGTATGGCTATTTTGAGGCTTTATTATTTTCTATGTCAAATAATACATTACATATTGAGAACCATAGACATCACAGGTCAAGACTGGAAATGGACTGACAGCCACAAGGCGAGGCTACTGGAGGCCCACTAAACAGACCTCCAGAAAAGAGAAAGACACAGTGAGGCACATGGGCTTTTTTTGTTTTGTTTGAGACAGGGTCTCACTTTTGTAGTTCAGGCTGGCCCTGAGCTCAGCCTCGAACTCACAGCAATCCTCCTGCCTCTGCCTCCCGAGTGCTGGGATGACAGGCGTGAGCCACCACGCCCGGCACTGTGATATGTGGTACTGATTGCTGCTGGGCATGAGTCTCCAATCCCAGCATTGTTCTATGTGGTTACCAGGGATCAAATCTGGGCCCCTGGACTTGGAAGGCAGGTACTGGAACCACTGAGCTAAATCCTCAACCCCCACAGAGCTTTCTTACAGGCAAATCTTAGGCTAGATGAGAAAGACAATCTCTAGGAAAGCAGAGATTGACCTGACAATTTTGCACATCACTGAAAACACTGCTAATCTCTTTCTCAAGAAAAATAACAAAATGTGCCAAAGACAGGTTAATGATAATGCTTTAAATTCCATTATTTATCATCATTCTTTTAATAACTCTCTTTTGAGTGTATACTCTTTTCTTAATTGAAATATTTATTGGTACATTACATATACACATCATGATTGCACTCAACAATGAGAATTTGTACCAGTATATGACACAACTTAATTCTCATTTTTTCCCATAGCCCTACCCACCCTACCACCCCCACCCTCTATATACATAAAGCACATACTCTTTTATGCACATTCTATGTGCCAAGTTCTGTTCGGAGCACCAAGAATCCATACATCTCTCTAAACAAAATTAATTTTTTGTCAATCACCTAAAATTACCTATATAGGCTTCTTCACGACAGCTGGAGGTTATTTGGGGGATGCATTAACTTCAAATATAGATGTGTCAGATAACTAAATGATTATCACTGCAGCAAAACCGATTGGTACGTTTTTCCAGAAAGTTCCCTCTCAGCATGGGCCACTCTATGGTTATGCCACACAGTGATTACCAGCAGGTTCTCCACAGGAAAAAAGCGGCGTTTATAAGAGTTTATAATCTAGTAGACTGTCAACTGCCAGCACGCATTCACATCCATTACCATATTCAGTCAATACAATAATCCCACAGTCCAGCCAGAGCAGGTACTGTGACATCTGTTTCACAGAGGAGACAATTGATACTGTGACTTGCTGAACATCATTGGCTCAGTGGAGAACAGCTGGAACTAGAACCTTCATGCTGTGAATCCCCATTGGGTTCCTTTACACTCCACCCTGATGCCACTCTGGGCTGAGTATTCACAAAATATGACGTGTTCTGCATGAGCCAGACACTACCTGTTAAGGAATATGGATGATTTTTGCTTTGATTTCCTATGATAGGATCACTTAGAAAAGAAACTTACACCTACTTTTAAAATACATCTTTCCATGCTCTGACAGATAAAGAGGCAAAGGAAAGGGTGACATGACTGAGTACCATAAACAGAAAATCTATGATTTCATGGATTGTCGTACTTTCTGATATGCTAAGGGTTATGTTATGCACATGGATAAAACTGCAAAGAACAAGCAGAATGTGAAAATGACTTCTAGTTCCACATCCTCCACTGACTTTGGTTTTCTTTCAGTAAGGAACACTTAGTCTCAGTTTCCTCATTTTTCAAGGAAATATTCTCTGCTCCATTTCCATTATGGCATTGGTGAGACAATATTATCTCTAAAAGTCTTTAAAAGTGTGAAGGGTTCTACAAACCCCAGGAGACATTCAGGAAAGGTCCAGAAACACAGCCATTAAAATATGAAAGCTCTCCAGATAAGGTTCTATCTGCAGAGATTTGCAAGATATTTCTCAAAAGTAAAATAAAGAAAATCTCTACTTTCTCAGTAGAAGAGATATGCCCCTCAGGGGCAGCTTTGGAAGAAGAGAGGAAGCTCATTTTTTCTTTTTCATCCTCCTGATTCCACTCCTGCTCCTAATTATAGAATATTACGAGTGAATTCATCCCTAGTCAGTCCATCTTTAGTGATTTCCTCTGCAGATTCAACTTCAACATGCACAATTTAGAGTTGCCCTTGAAGACCACCTAGAAACTTCAGGTGCTTCCAAAGTGGCACGCAGGCCATCTGCCCAAAGTAACCAACCATATGGATATTATTAGCCTATCTCTTTTTGTCCTCCCAGGTAACCTACTTGTTTATGAGAGCATTTCACAGCTCAGAAAGCCTAGGGGGGGTTAAGTCTCAGTTCTCCTTAAGGCTGCCAACTGTTACAGACAACATCAGGATAATTAACATCACATAGGACTCCCACATCTTGGTGAGAGTTCAGAAACTCTTCTCCCTAGAACTCACCTCAAGATCTCACTTTCTTACCTGACAAAGTCAAATCCTCTGATAGCATTCCAGTTAAAGGAAGGAGAGCCATCTGTTCAATCAGATTTTCCTTGAGTTCACCTGGCAAGCCTGCACAGGTTAATTATTTACAATTCTTAATCGTGTGAAGACCTACAAACCTAACTGTAAGGATAAAGTAAAATTTCTGCCTACTGAGACTCAAGCAACAAGAACAAACTAGAATCACACTCCAATTTTGAAGGGAAAAGGCAACTCACACAAACATATGGCTTCTTTTAGGATACCAGGTGATCTATTGTGGTCAGATTTATTCCAGTCTTCAAAGTATTCTACAATTTTGGCAGACTAAATAAATTCCCTCTTCCCCATGGCCCTGATAACTTCGGATCTACTTCTTAGCCCTAGCTATGCCTATCTTGGTAGCTTGTAAAAAATGGAACAATAGGGGCCGGGGATTTGGTTCAGTGGTTCTGGCGCCTATCTTGCAAGTGCAAGGGCCCGGGGTTCGATTCCCTAGTAACCACATACAATACTAGGTGTGGAGACTCACGCCCAGCAGCAACCAGTACCACATACCACAGTGCCGGGCGTGGTGGCTCACGCCTGTCATCCCAGCACTCGGGAGGCAGAGGCAGGAGGATTGCTGTGATGGGAGTTGGAGGCTGAGCTCAGGGCCAGCCTGAACTACAAAGCAAGACCCTGTCTAAAAAAAAAAAAAGGACAATATAATATATGACCTTCTATATCTTGCTTGTTCCACTAAGTGCAGTTACTTCATCTGTATTATAATATGTTTCATAATTCATTTTTGGTTGAATAATATTCTATAATATACACATAATTTTATCTATTTATTTTGTCACAGACAGTTGAATTATTTCTTACTTTCTCCTACTTGTAAATATTGCTAAAATGAATTCTGTTCAAATTTCTTTGGATATATCCTCTAGAAATTTATGGATCATGTGGCAATTCTATACTAATTTGCTTTAACTTTTTAAAAGTCTATTTTGAAACAGAAAAGATAAAGGTGCCTTCTCTTTTCCTCCTTCTCATTCCTGCTTAAACAATTCTACTCTAAAACAAAAGATGTTACTGCTTCAATAAGAAAGTTTCTGAGTAATTGATATGGGGGACAGATAGCACATTTTCATTTTGACACATGACTGAAGTTGAAGAGAGGTGTGTGTGTGTGTGTGTGTGTGTGTGTGTGTGTGTGTGTGTGTGTGTGTAGAAAAGTCCTAAATCCTTGCTTGCACTATACAATTTTATACAAAGTTCTAGGCATTTTTATTTATGATACCAATTTGTAGCATAAACTTAGGGGAACATGCCTCCTCCTGTGTTTGGATTACAATTCTGGTGCCTTAGCTTGCAGGCAAAGGATGATAAAATGAAATTGACTGTCCTTCTCCTATTCTAAATGGCCTAATGTATTATTTCTCTGAAGAAGGCTTGCAGGCAGATTGTCTACGCATCTCTTTCCAGTTTGGATTGCAGGCATCTGCTATAAGCTATCCTCAAAGCTGATATTGCATCTATATTCCTTGGTGTGCCCCAGTGAGTAGATTTCTAAAGATAGTTAGCTTCTATCCTAGAGACATCTGAATTCCAGAATTCAGTCTTTCTTCCTAGTTTTATCAAAATTTGTATGTGACTGAATTTTATTTCTTTTGTGTTTCTGATCTGGATTATAGACTCTTTTTTCTATCAGCCAGTAACATTGATTTTCCAGCTCATTTTAATGAGTTTGAGGAACTGATGCTGACAAACAAAATCCATGTATGCTTTTGCAAATAACATGAAGTAAGTTTTGGGGGTGTAGCTGAGTGGAAGAACATAACTGACCATCCACAAGGCCTGAGTTCAATGTCCAGCATTGCAGGAAGCTTGGATAAATTAATGCAGCACAGATTCATGGAGGATTATTGAGCTTTAGCGTTGACATCCAGAGAATGACTATAGCTTCTCATATTTCACTGTTGGTCTTGTTTTAAAAACATTTCTTTGTGGACCTGCCCAAAGAGCAGACCTTGTCTACTGAAACAGGTCTATAGTTTTCCAGAAGATTGTTTCCCAACATCACAAGAACTGACAATTAACCTGATTAAAATATGCAGCAGCAAAATACATTAAAAATTTTCAAGGGCCTGGGATTTAGCTCAGTGGTTCCGGCGCCTGTCTTGCAAGCGCAAGGGCCCGGGTTCGATCCCCGGTAACCACATACCATACTGGGTGTGGAGACTCACCCCAGCAGCAACCAGCACCACATACCACAGTGCCAGGCGTGGTGGCTCAGGCCTGTCATCCCAGCACTCGGGAGGCAGAGGCAGGAGGATTGCTGTGATGTGAGTTGGAGGCTGAGCTCAGGGCCAGCCTGAACCACAAAGCGAGACCCTGTGTCAAAAAAAAAAAAAATTTCTTCGAATATTTGAAAGGTAGACATTTTAAAGATAAAATTGGACTTATCCTTTGGATCTCTAACTGACAGAACAAAAATCAAAGAGTGGGGCCAGGGATTTAGCTCAGTGCTTCCAGCGCCTGCCTTGCAAACCCAAGATCAGGGGTTTGATCCAGGTGAACACATACAAAAATGCTGGGTGTGGTGACTTACACCCACCAACAATCAGAAAAACGTACAACAGTGCCGGCCATGGTGGATCATGCCTATAATCCCAGAACTTGAAAGGCAGAGGCAGGAGGTATGCTGTGAGTTCCACACTCACCTGGGCTACAAAGTGAGACCCTGCATAAAAAAAAAAAATCAAAGAGTGGATATTAGAGGGATAGAGATGTTAGATTAATGCAAAAAGACATTGATTTGTCAACGTAGAGGACTGTAGCTGGATGCACCTCAACCAGGACACAAGAGAGAACTCAAAATTGAGAGGATGTGAATGCTATTAGGAGGAGGAACAGATGGGACGAGCAGAGGAAAAAGAAGGGAGAAGGAACCTCAAATTCCTGTCTTGCAGCCAGAAAAAGCTTTCTTAATGTAGTACTCCTGATTCCTTACTCTTTTTTTTTTCCCCTTTGCCTATTTGACCTGGTGATCTGGACACTGGCAGTCAATGCAGCAGCATTTATTTCTGAAAGGCACTATGGAGACCAGGGATCTGGCCTAACCCACATAGAAAACACGAGGGTGGATAGCCCCAAGTACCCGTATGTCAGGATGAGGTCACCTGGGAATATGTGGAAGTGACTGATTGAGGGAATGTGAGCTGGACCCCGTTCATTTAGTATCCTTAACAAGGAGGGTTAATGAGGGCACATCTCTCTGGAAAATGGCAACATTTTCTAGACAGCAACCAAACCAAATGCTGGCTCTTAACCTTTTAATGAAGAAATGAGCTTTCTGTGATCTTTCTTTCCTTTCTCCTTCCCTTTTGTTAGTTGTACATTGGTATGATCATTTTAACATGTTGTGGGTAAAAGAAAATGTGATGATTATCAAAGGCTCCTATCCAAGGAGTGAGCATGGGATGTCTCCTGAATATGAGCACCAGAGTGATGGAAGGAACTATGTGACGGTCAAGCAGAAAGGAAATGATTTCTGGCCTAGAAGTCAGGTTGTCCAGCCTTTATCCACATTAGTAGTGAGAGGTAGTTGATCAATTTCTAATCAGTGTATCATTTTCTGATTAACACTAAGCTGTAGGTATTGCTAAGATTCATATAGGATTGCGCTGGAACTTTTAACAGGATAGATAAAGTATTCCCACCACAGATTATTTGTTATCTCTGCTGGAAACTTAAAAGGACCATAATCTCCCAAACAGAGGCACAAACCCTAACTTCTGTAGAAAAGCGATCTCCACCCGTCTCCTTGCTGGAGAATAATTTTTCTCTCTCACTTATGAAGACCAGATTTATTTTGTAGGGCTGGGCCTAATTTTTTTTCCATCCTATTCCACTGAGACCCTTGTGTTACCATAGAAACCTCTTTCTGCCCTGGGCACTTTGGGGATGCAGCAGTATCTATTGTAGCAGAACATCCTACCTTGAATCACTTTGTACTAGCCTTTTCTGGCTTCCCAGACAATTTCTGGGCTTGCCCTTCTGTCAGCCCAAAGATTACAAGGATTTGTTAAAAATAAGTTGTTGACTATAACACAGCTGGATCCTACCTTAAGTAATCCATATATCAGAAAATTCACAGCCGATAAAGCAATTAATAGTAATAATTAGTCACATGGAAACATTCTTCCCTAGAAACAGAGATCCCCTAGTACATTTTGGTTTTTACAGATCATCAACTACTCATTGGAGAAATCTAGGAGGAGGATGTTCAGAAATAGATATAAAACAATCCATGCATTCATAGAGAAATAAAAGTTGAGTTTCAAAAATGAATTTAATGTTTGGCACAGTTTTTTCTAGGGAATCAACTGTTCCTTAATATAGACAATGCTCTTCTCTAGGCAAAGCAACACAAACCAGTGAAAGGAAAGTTTAAAGATATTGGGAACTTGCTTGCTGAGACTGAACCAATCCACACAGGTAGTCAGATAGTTCATAATGGAGTCTCCTTTCCACAGGGTCATTTCTCCAGTACTTTCGGATGTGTGTCACCCTAATGCTGTTGTGTATATGGGTTGTGCACCATGTTGCTAACACTGAAGCACTGTGAGACTAAATTGCAGAGGTTCTGTATTCCTTGACTTTGTTTAAATTTGTACCTTTCTGCTGCATTAATGGCCTGTTTTGCATATCTGTCTGTACCATCTTAAGGGTTCACCAGAACCTCGGGAAGGTGGCGTGACTCCTACCTCCCTCACATTAATAGCACACGTTTCAGCCAGTGGATCATGAATGACTTAGATATAAATCAGTAGAAATGCAGATTATCATTAGGTGACAGGGGTGGGAGGGGCACATCCCAACACTGGCAAGCAATTCTAGCACTAAGTAGAGAAATGGAATCGCAAAAACAGACAACTGTATAGAAAGGCCCTTAATTAAATACTCTGCTATCTTTACATGTTGGACTGTGACAGAAAAGTCATCCTAATGGAAATTAGATTTTGTAAGTGACTTTAAAAATCTTGAGCTAATGGAAAAAGGTCATTTAATTATGAAGAAGAAAACCAGATAACTCAACCACAGATTACCCTGAGGTCTGTAACAGGTCTGTATACGCATTCTTTGGTTTGTTAACTACTCTCAGTGACACACTTGGTGGAACTAGAGGCAGTGGGGAGTGAGCATTCCAGCTAACAATAGGCTGCCATCGCTTGATCACAGTTAGAACAGCAGATAAACAGGAAAATCTTAAAGGAAAAATACATAAAAGTTTTATTGGCCTACTTCACTTCTCTGGAATAACAACAGATAATAAGACTATTTCTCAAGATATAGATGACCTTGTTCCAGCTGCTGTATTTCTTTGGCAGTAAGTTGCTGGCACAGAATTGAGGACTTAAAGGAAATGCATTGCAAACCAGTGACTGCTGATAAATTTTCTCACAGACCACAGGTCTCACAGACACTAGAAAATGCTATGCATGTAATTTTCAAATGCAGGCTAGGGAGTCCATTTCACATTACTCCTCTAACCTTTAGGACTTAACACGGCCTTCCTACACAGTTCAATCAGTGCATTTTATTGAATAGAAATGACAGTGGTGGGCCGGGGAGTTAGCTCAGTGGTTCCGGCGCCTGTCTTGCAAGTGCAAGGGCCCGGGTTCGATTCCCCGGTAACCACATAACAATACTGGGTGTGGAGACTCACGCCCAGCAGCAACCAGCACCACATACCACAGTGCCGGGCGTGGTGGCTCACGCCTGTCATCCCAGCACTCGGGAGTCAGAGGCAGGAGGATTGCTGTGATGGGAGTTGGAGGCTGAGCTCAGGGCCAGCCTGAACCACAAAGCGAGACCCTGTCTCAAAAAAAAAAAAAAGAAAAGAAAAGAAAAGAAATGACAGTGGTGTCCATCAGGAACTCCAGCTAATGAAATGGTGGCGTGATTAAGTTTACTTTAGCGGGTTTGTGTATTTTTGGTATTGCTTTTGTTTCTGTTTAATAGCAGCAGGAAACACACAGGCCTGAATACAACACAACCCAGTTTTCTAGTTCACTGTTTTTAAAAAGAATTCTTTCAGAACATAATTCTCTTCTTGTTTGTTTTCTAATGGGATTTGGCAATTTTTGTTTGTCTTTGGTGTTTTTGGCATAGCTTTGTTCAAGTCTTTTGTTGCTGTATGACAGCAGCCAAGGCAAACACCTAAAACATTCAACCTGCCCAATACCCAAAACCTTACTTCCATATGAAATATGGATGTCATTATCCCATTGGTGAGTCAGTTCAGGTAAATTTATAGTTGTGGCCTTAATGTAACTATAATACAATTCAAAAATGCTGGGCAAAGGCACTCATAAGAGACATAGTTATTTGAAATTTTTATAAGAGAGTGTCTCTGGAGGTTCTATCACCTTCAGTTTTGATTATTCTCTGTTCTTCCACCCATCCATCAGAGATGATACGGGAAGAACTCTTTTTTAAAAACTGAGGGAAATTATAAGTGTTATCATCTGACTGCTCATGCCTGTTGAAATCTTTCCCTTGGGAAGAAGAGTTGGAGAAATGATCCAAACAACTTAATGTGGAAAGTTACAGAACCAGAGAAAGAAAATCAGCCTGGCTAGAAATTTAAGTACCATAATCTATTTTTTGAAAATATTTTCCTGTATAATAATCTATTCTTTGCAACAAAATTATGACTTAAAGTAACAATGATATTCTTTCCCTGCATAGTTAAGCCCAGGAGGTCATTTATTTTCAAATAGGACAAATTTAAAGGAAGCCATCCCTGCATGAGTCTAAGGAAGGACAATGCAAATAACACTGCTTACCTTTCTCTGGAGAGGTTTCCCTTAAACATGGGCTGCATGAGCTACTCTACAGCTACAGACTGGGACAGAAGTTATGTCTTTCCTCCTTTGCTCTTCAGCTGAAGCTAGAACAACCCCTGCACTGCATGCAGACAAGACTTCTATTTGATACCCTCACCACCTATGTCTGCAAAGTAAACCAGATAATACCATGAACCAGACAAAGTAATTCTTGATGCCCTTTTGCCAACTTGTAGTACTTCTCTGTTTTCCTTTATTTAAGCTACAAGACCCATGCTATTCAATACAGTGCCCAACAGCTATGTGCAAAGATTTAAATTTAAATTAATCAAAATTAGAATTAAATTTAAAATTCAGTTTTTCAGTACCACTAGCCACATACCAAGTGCTTCAGTAAACACATCTGGCTAGAAAGTAGCATGTTGGACAGAATAGATATAGAATATTCTAGAAAGTTCTTTAGATGGCTCTGCTGTTAGCTCTCTTAACGTTTTGTGCAAGAGGACCACATTTTCACATCCCTAATCCCTACAACACTCCTAAGGGACTGATACCTGTACTGAGTGGAGGAAAATTTTAATGTTCCCTATGCTCTCGTGAGCTGTACTAAATTAATCATAAGCAATCTTTTGCTTTACCCTTACAAGAGAATACTGTAAGGCTAGCCCCATGACCGTTCATCCAGTGATAGTGATGTTAAATGATTTTCCCAAATACATTTAGCTAATGACTGTCAAAGCCAAATGCTTTTGGAACTTGTGCGCTTACCAACTGCTATATACAGCAGAAGAAAACACTGGGTAACTGCAAGTTGTGCTGCGGACAGTCAGACCCCTTCTAGAGCCTGGGTGACTACATGGTTTCTTGATAGCAATCACAATGGCCAAGGTAGAATAAAGAGAGTTTGGGACCAGGTATGGAACATTATGATTTGAGGTGCAAAGTATGTTGAAGATACAGACAAAGCATGTTGAATTGCGTTTGAGTGTAAATTTTCAAATGCAGGCTAGGGAGTCCGTTTCACATTACTCCTCTAACCTTTAGGACTTAACACGGCCTTCCTACACAGTTCAATCAGTGCATTTTATTGAATAGAAATGACAGTGGTGGGCCGGGGAGTTAGCTCAGTGGTTCCGGCGCCCGTCTTGCAAGTGCAAGGGCCCGGGTTCAATTCCCCGGTAACCACATAACAACTCAAAAGTGGCTCTTTATGTGACTACTTCTCTAAATTAAGTAATAGTAAGTTAGCAATTGTTGTCTGCCACTTTGCATTTAGAAACTGTTCCCTCGAACCAAATAGTGAAGACTAGTGAACCCTAATCACTTCATGAAGCCTCTCCCACTTACTGTACTTAGCAGAAGTTTCTGTAACTTAAGCTTGCATGCAGCATATTTTGTGCCAGGACACTCAAATGCCAGAAAATCAGTTTTCCTGCAGCTTTCACAGTCAGTGTGTTTGCCAGAAAAAACCCCAGCCAGCCACTTTCTTTAAATCAGCATAACACCTTTAGAAATAATACTTACCAGAAAACTCCTAACAGTGAGAAGAGAAAGACTTAAATGCAAGCCCACCTGCTCAAGAGTGAGAGCTACAGGAGAAGATGAGGTGTGCCTACATTGAAGTCGCATATCTTATGGCCTCATTTGGCCTCTGTCTAGTATCCAGTGGGATAATCTGTGCCTCAGTAGCACAGACAGCACTTAACCTGACATCACAATTTTTGCAACCTACATGCACACACCTTCATGTGCTCCAGTTTATTAGGGGCCAGTCCACACTGTCATCCTTCCACAGACCTACCTTGATTCCATTTCCCTCTGCTGTTGTTCTGATGCAAACTCTCTGATAAATCATACAGTGGTAATGGATATACTTTGTATTGTCCTTCCACTTGTTATAAGGCATAATTTACTGAGGATTTACTATGTGACACGCATTATCCTGAGGCTTCATGTAAATTATCTCAATGTTCTACCTTTATTTCAGACCTAATTAGCAGAGTCTTAGAGAAATTTAAGTAACTTGCCAAGGCAAACAGAAGGCGTTCTCCTAATGGTAGGATTTCAGGCCCTGTGGCAGGCTACTGAGTCATTTTATTGGTCCTTTTTAACTTCAGAGTGTGTTGCACAGGTTTCAAAGCTGAACAAATGAAGAAGATTATAAGTATATAAAATCACATCAAAACATGGGTCAAAGGAAAGTTTGATCACTTCCTTGACTTGTTGGTCTATGCAGTCACTAGCAGTTCCTCCACTGGGAGGCAGTGTGGAGTAACAGGAAACCAGAAGTTTTGGAAGCCAACCAACATAGATTTGAATCTTAGTTGTCATTACCCAAAAATGCAAGCTGGAAGTTATCACTTAAATTCTCTAAAAGCTTGGGAAAGAGAGAAGGATAAAAATAGACTTTAATGTTAAATTATCTGAATTTGAATCTTGACCATTAATTTATTCATTCATTTAGAATTGTATTTGACTACAAAGCCGGGCGTGGTGGATCACGCCTATATCCCAGCAGTCAGGAGGCAAAGGCAGGAGGCTTGCTGTGAGTTTAAGGCTTGCCTGAGCTACATAGTGAGCTCAGGGCCAGCCTGAATTACAAAGCAAGAGCCTGTTTAAAAAAAAAAAAAAACTAAGAAGAAACAATTATTGCATACATGGCTAATGAAAGCCATTGTTCCAAGTGCTCAAAACAAGTCCTATTCCTCATGGTAGTGGGTGAAACAAGAAAAATAAATAAATCTATAAACAACATGTTCTGTTTTGCATTAAGTGCAATGGGCGGAAGGTGAGGAGACCAAATACTGAGGATGCTGTTCCATCTCAGCCCATGTCAGAGGGCCTTTCTGACACATGACGGAAGTGAGGAAGCAGGCTGCGCCAGCGTCAGTGGAGAGAAAAGCACTATTAGAACAACGCGCACAAAGGCCCTGACATGACAATGTGTAGAGTTGCTTTAAGGATAAGTTTCCACGTGGGAGAGAAAAGTGAAAGAGAGAGAGTGGTAAGAGACGAGGGCAGCAGTGGAGACAAGCTATAGCCTGTTGCCTTGCGCTTTCAAACCTTGGTAAAGATTTTGGACTTTATTCTATTTTTTACTAAAAATTTTGGATCAGTCATTCTCTGAGGACTTCATTTTGATTGTCTTTTTACTATTAATTATTTTTATTGGTCCATTTGTAAGGAATAACATAATGAAGTTCTGATTGCTATGTGAGGGCAAGAGTTAAAGAGCAAAGAAATGCCTAAGAATGGACTACAGTATTTCAGGTGGACAACGACTGGCTCGGATTAAGGTGGAGGTGTTGAGAAGTGGCTGTACTATGAATATATTTTGAAGAATGAGTTGACAACGTATGGTTACAAAGTAGAGGGCAGAGAGTAGAGGATGAATAAAGGGTTCTGGCCCAGGCCAATGAACAAATCACGTGGTGGTGCCATTATCTTTTCTGGAAGACATTCTGCCAGTGATCAATACAGGATGGGGAGAAGCGTAAGTTTCACATTTGTCACATGATACCCAGCAGATTTTTCCAGTAGAGATTTCAGGTAAGATAAATGAGTCTGAAGTTTAGGGAGGTCAGGGCTGGAAATTTAACCAGCTGTATCATCTCGGGCATGTAAATTAACATCTGTAAGTCTTAGTTATTTTCTCAATATAACGGAATAAAATTAGATTGGCAAGGTCATCCTAAGGATTAGCAATAACGTAATTGATGACACCATCTCTAGTGCAAGCCAGTGCACAGTAAATGGCAACCCCGTCCTAGTCACTTTTACTGTACTAAGTGGAAGTTACTTGTTGCTATTGTAGCATCTGTGGTGATTGTTCTAAACACAAGCTGCACAGTGAAATCACTCAGGTAGCATTTTTTTAAGTGTTCAATTAAATCAGAATGATCAGAAGGGCGATCAGTTGCTTCCTAGGTATATCTTACCTATGAAGAGAGAACAGATGAGTTGTGTTAAACACAAATTACCTCCAAATTAAGTCCTCTTCAACTTTTGGGAAACACTCCCCAGAAAATTCCTACATGGAAAATCTGGGTTCTTCTGGATTTCCCTGAGCAAACTGTTTCCTTTGTCATTGTGGTTTTCTCTGAGTATGAAGATAATTCTTGTTCTGGGGACCTGCAAGAAATAGCCACTGTGGAAATTCACAATTTTGCAATTCCAGGATAGATTTTTCTCATTAATAGAAGAACATTTCTTCATGGCACTTCCTAAAGTGTGCGTGTCAGGTTTGGCCTCTGCGCTGCAATTAATTGATTCAAGAATAATAAGAGTATTGAATGTCGCTTTTAAATGCCTTAGTTATAGAAAATAAAATACAGCTGGGCAAGAGCAATAGGCTCTGGAATGCTGAAAATGGAATTTTATTGTAAAATAGACTCTAGCAGGTTAAGGGAGATGATGAAATGTTCAGCACTGATAGCAGACACGGAGACAGTCCATTGCCTGGAACTTGGAGAATTTGAGGCTTTGCTCCATTTGGTAATGAAGGGGTACGGTGGGCACACTTTCTCTGTGCCTTACCCCCTTTTTGAAAATAAATCTACAATCAAAAAGTACATAGTTAGCAGTTATCTTTTCAGTACATACACACATATGCACACATTTTTCACACAACTAATATGTCCACTTTTAGGTTATCTTTTCTAAACATGAGTTCTCCTACATAAGGATTACACTTTAGGCTGTTGTCTGTTGTTTATGCCTTATCATGAGTGTTTTCAATCATTTTCTGAGAGCAGGCTGGAGTAGGGAAGGACATCTTATACCTTGCAAGGTAAATCTGGAAGAGGGGGAAGCTGTGGCATTGTCCGGCATCGGAGTAAAAATTGAATAGTATCACAAAAATTAAAATTGACACAGTCCTGCTTGATAATGGCCCAAAGAGACCAAATTTATATGCTTTATTCTCAAAATAAGGAGAAAAAAATTGTCAGTCTTTGCTTTTTAAAGTGAGGTTTCCATGTGCATTAAGGATCTGACACCTTGGTCCTCAATCTCACATTTCAAGATGAGAATAAGAGAAATAGCATACCCCCTTGAGGTTATGCTAAAATATAGGCACCGTTTGAAGCAGAATTCGGGTGGTCTCAGCCCAGCCATAGCATATCATGCATTAGTTTAATCGGGAAGGATGTAGAAGTTTTGTTTGAGAATGCGGAGCCTGAAGGTTATGCGAGTTCCCAGTTCCACCGTATAACAGCTGACGACCTGTGTGCAAGCCACCTAAGTTCTCTGAGCCTCTGCTTCTGCATTTTAGACATTGGGTAATAATATAATCTATATCATAAAGTCATTGGAAGGACTGCATGAGTTAACACATGTAAAACACTTAAAATAGAGTCTACTCGATTAAATACCATTCATGACGATGTCCCCCATTTGATGGTAGCTCCATTAAAGCCTGTACAGAAAGGATTTTCAACCTTAATTCTATTGACATTTGGGACCAGTATACCAAGATAATTCTTGATTGTGGACACTGCCCTCTGCAATATAGGATACTTAACAACATCTCTGGCATCTATCCACTAGATACCAGCAGCATCTTTTCCTTCAAACTTGTAACAATTTCAAAATGTTGCCAAATGTCTTCTGGGAAGCCAAATCTTGATTGACTAAGAGACATAGGCATTGAAGATTCTGTGCCCCTCCCTCTGTTAGCCCAAATAAAGCAATGGGACCTTTAGAAATGTTTTATCTAAGAGTTTGTTGACTCTGACTTTCAAAGTCATGCAGCCACTGGTGTTCTGTTCAACCCAAGTGGAATATGCTCATTCTTACTTGGCAAGAGAAGCAGAAGATGAATCAGAATAGGAATCTGACTCTGCATGCCAGGGAAGGACACTAGAAAGGTCAACGGAAACTTAGCTAAGCTATTATCTGTACCTTTAGAAAGGAGACACTGGAAATAGCATTCCTTGAAGTGGAAGGAAACATGTCCCTGGACTTCAGAGCATGGTTTTGAAATGTTACCTAAAGGCATCTGGAATGAGTATTTGACATTTGAGGGCAAAACTCAGTGTCTAGCCATGACTTCCAGCTCCACTAACATTATGTAAAAACCTTGCCCTCAAAATAACTCAGCCAGAATCGTCACACCGATGGAAAACCTAAGAATTGAAACCACAACTTCTTACTTCCTCCCCACCCCCTCCATCTTTTTTTTTTTTTTTTTTAATTATCTTTATTGGTACATTAAATACACACATCATGATTGCACTCCATAATGGGGATTTGTACCAGTATAAGACACAACTTAATTCTCATTTTTTTCCCATAGCCCCACCCACCCTACCACCCACCCATATATATAAAATTTGTTTCCTTACTTTTTTGTTACCATCTCAACACACCCCCTCCATCTTCACCGGTGTACACTCGTGAGGAGTTTCTGGTTGAAGCAAAAGGGAACTGACAAGCAGTATTTGTCCGAATGTTTAGAAATGTGTGAACCGAAGTGAGGAAAAGACAGTGAACTTGGTGTTTGGGTCCTACTTTAAAAATGAAATCAGTAGCTCTGATGAGCTGTATTTGGAAAGAGGAATCATTGAATTTTAGCTTTTTTTTCCCCCAAATCAAAATGGAGACTATTTTCTTTGCTTTAAGGGGGGAAAAAAAGCTAAATTTCAGATTCTTCTGATTTAACCCAATTTCAGAAAATAGCTTGGACAAAAATATAAAATTATTTTTGAAGGTGAGTTTCGTTTCTCAAAAAATGATTGTCAGAGATTGAATAAAAAATCTGGGCTGGGATGGCAGAGGAAGATCTGTCTGTAACTTTGATTCAGCGTATTTGGCAGTTTATGAATTACTTACTCCTCATTAGCTATGGGATCTGGAACAAGTTACTGAGTCAGTGGTGAGTCTACAAATTCCCATTGAAGAGATCCTTCAAGGTGGTATTCTGGTTGGAACTTATCCAGAAACTGCTCACCAGAAAATATAGTTTTCCAACACTTGTGGTGACTTGAGGGCAGATAAATGAAAAGGAATGGATAGACTAAAGCCCAGTCTAGTGTCTCTTTGCATTGTCATTGCTTTTCCCTTCTCTTTCCCTTAGTTCCCTCTTATATAAAATGAACATCCATTCCTTCATTCAACAAATATTCATAAAGCACCCTTGGGATGTGACACTCTGCTTGGTACGGGGATGAGCAAATGGCAGCTGCAGCCCTTCCAGGGCTTCTGTGAGGTTGAAATGAGACAGCATGCATCAAATCACCTTGGCAACCACAAAAGTCCAGGCAAATTTAAGGTTTAAAGATAGTCAACTACTTCCCATTTCTACTAATGGCAAACCTAAAGCATCTCTGAATAAGGAAAGGGTATACTGACAGGGCTGTACGACAAGCCACAGAAATCTCTCCTTTGTGGATCTAAATCAAATATTTGAAATTTCTTTTTTTTAATTGAACCTTATGTATTTATTGGACACTGGCTTTCTTCTTTGAGAAGTATTTATTTAGATTATTTGCTCTTTTTTCTAAAACAATTCAGATCTTTATTGGTACATTACATATACACATCATGATCACATTCAGCATTGAGAGTTTGTACCAGTATATGACACAACTTAATTCTCATTTTTTCCCATGCCTTTACCCACCCTACCACCCCTACCCCCTTACATACATAAGGTTTCCTTCATCAGAGTCAAAAGGAGAGTTTCTATAGAGCTGAGACTTCTGAGCATATTTAAGAAGGGAAAGAAAAATTTGATGGTAAAAAAAAGGAAACAAAGCTTATGTACATAGGGGGCAGGGAGTTGTAGGGAGGGCAGAGGAATGGGGAAACAATAAAGATATGTCATGTACAGATACAAGCCCTCGATGTTGAATGTGACCATGTATGTACAAAATGTACCAATATGATCAATTTAAAGAGAAGAACTTGAGAACCCCTCTGTACCTCTCTCCCTGTCCTCCTGCTCTGCCCCCACTAGGACACTCAAGCACACTGTCCTACAATCCCATCAAACATTAAGCAAAGCAAAAAAGTGAGGTGGAAGTAGAAGGTTAGCCACTCCCCCCAAGGAGGTTCATAACCGGCTTCCTTGGAGGAACTTGCCTTATGAGGGTCTCCTGTCATTATCCAATATTTAATAAACACCATGAGGCTACATTTGCTCCTAAATGTTACCAAGGGCACATGAGACATTCAGGGGTTCTGTACATAATAAGCTCAGGTACACTGAACTCCAAAGCCACCCTTCTGAATTTATACCATTTCCCAATACTACCTGAGCCTTTATTTCTTACAACAAAAAAAAAGCTAAACAACTTAGCAAAAAAAGTATGTCAGAGTTTAGAATTCTATTCTCTTAAAGATGTAGTCTAGAGAAGAAATTGACCAAATTGTCAAGAGTCCTTTATAAACAGCAAAGGCAGAATGAATGAGAGGCATGATTTTTGTCTGGCATTCTGGCCATATTTCCCCTTCTTAGTGTCGTGCACACAGAGATAGCTTCCTCTAGCCCCTGAAGGGCATTTTTTGCAAAACCAAGAAGCCCACTGTCTCCCTGAACATTAACCACCTATTCACCTTTTAATATCAGTGAATACCTCCATGAGGAGCAGTTCTGCTGCTGCCAGAAAATGGGTATGAGATGAATGACTAAGGAGGTAGCAGAGATGATTGGAGGCTGAGCACCCTGAAGTCAAAGGTAGCTTCACTTTGTCATATTTGAGCAAGGCTAATCCTATTCAGCTGCAGAAATGCAAATATAGGCAGGGTGGTAACAGTGTGCAAATAAATAAAAAGTCCATTCGTCCCCCTTTGGGGAACAATGCGGTACAAAATGCCTACAGTCATCTTCCCCTGACCTTTCCCTACATATCTGCTCTCAAATTATACATTCAAAATACATTGTACATGTTTGAGACAAACACCAACATTGCTTTCTTGACAAATTATGTCAATACTATGTACTCTAACAGTAAATTAATACCATAAAATGAATCTGCATACTATATTTCTATTGACAATTATGCTTCCAATTTGTTGGTCTATTTTATTAATTCTGGACTGTCAATGTGGAAAAGTGTCCATTGAAGTGAAAATCTGTGCTCGTGTGCTGATGAGGAGACTAGGTGGTTCCACACCCTTTTGTTTTAGTGCCACTGTATTATGAATATTTGTGAATATTGGTGGTCAATGGTCAGGGCATATTTTAAGAAAGATTTTGAAAAATCAAAAAATATCTAGAAGATTGAGACCATAAAAGGCTAATTGGAATTTATGTCATGAAAGTAACCAGTGAAGGCCTTAACAATGTTCAGCATGAACAATTAACAGGCAACATTTTGATGGTAGACTACAGGACGTGCGTTGTGTGAGAAAGAAAGTGTATTTATTCTGAGTCTCTAAAGCAAGAAGAATCAGAACCACTGAGTGGCACTTCCGTTTCAATGTTCATTCCGCTCACGGACATACAGTGGGGTTTTACCACATACCAGGCATTGTGGCAGACACTGGAAATGCAGAGCGAAAAACTGATCTCATCTCTACTCTTCAGAAGCTCAGATTTGGTGAGAGATTACCACTATTAAGGAAGATGATTGGTGCTGTAGTAGAAAAATGACAGCAGCGGAAAGACTGCCCAGTTCAAGAAAAAGATGAAAATACAGTAAAATAAGAAAGGCTTTCATTAAAGATATCGGCCCCAAAAAAAGAAACCTCTGCTCACTATAGAACAAGCTACCTCCTAAGTCCCTGTTAGCTGGATGGCTCCTCACTGCTGGAGCCACTTGAAAAGGGCCGCAGATCTGAACTGGGTGGGAGGCTGAAGAAGGTGTTTTTGGAGGTGCCTTCTAACTCTAATATTATATTACCCTAGTAACTCCAACTAAACGTTCTATTGACCAAAAGGATGTTTCACTTTCATAAGAAAGCAGAAATGCTCACTCTCCAGATTCCTTTTGGAGCAGTGTTTCAGATAATGAGGTTTTTAATGTGTAAATCTCAATATGCTACAAAACATAAACATAAAAGGAAAATTTGCCACATTATTCATTTTCCCCAACAACGAAATTCTAAGAATACAAAGTTAAATGATGAAGATTTTTGTTAATAGTATACAGTGGATATTCCGATGCCTGGAGACACAAGTATACCAATAATACTTAAGCATATGATAGCTCTCCAAAAAATGAAGTAATAATTTTGTAAGTATGAAACCAAAATAATTTATTGTGCTACTTAAATAAATTCTACCACTAAAATAAATTAAAGTTTATTTAATATAAAAATACATAATGTCTTTCAACATTTCCTGGGTTCCAGGCACTGTTATAAGGAGGCATTTATCTGTTTTATGTCTCCCAATAAAGCTTTGAAGTCGACTTTTTAAAATTACTTTATCTTATTTTTATTAATACACACTTGCAATACATAATGTTTACACTCCTTGTGTAGAGCTCACCCATTTAAATAACACGCCTTAATTTCTTTATTCATGCCCTCCCCTTCCCTCCCCTCCATCTCTTTATCTTCTTCACATTTGAGAAAGATCTCCCTACTTCTTGTTATCTATCTTTTATTCCACTCTTTATTTATAATTCAAGTTTTTTATGTAAGAGAAATCATGCAATATTTAAGGTTTTGTGTGATTTATTATTTAAAATATCATCCCAACTTACACATAAGGAAACTGGGATGTAAGGAGGCTAGACAATTCAGGCACCAGACACCTGGGATTCAAATACAAGTACTCTGGCCCCACACGTTTAGCCATAGCACTACACTCTTAACTTGTCCTGCCCTGGGTCTACAGAAAAAAAAAAAAAAAAAACCCTTTTGTTACTAGAGAGGTGCCACACACACAACCACTGAGAGTGACCAGTCCCCAGGAGACACAAGGTCCAAGTGGTGGCCTGAGTGACGTACTGATCACTTGCTTCCATGCACCAGGTTTAGCAAAGTGCAAGATTCCAATATTACCATCATGAAAATATTTCTGTCTGGGGCAGGGGATTAAGCTCAGTGGTTCCGGCATCTGCCTGGCAAGTGCAAGGTCCTGAGTTCAATCCCCGGTAACCACATACCACAGCGCTGGGCCTGGTCACTCACACCTGTAATCTCAGCATTCAGTATCCACATAGCACAGTGCCAGGCATAGTGACTCACGCCTGTCATCCCAGCACTCAGAAGGCAGAGGCAGGAAGATTGCTGTGAGTTCGAGGCTAGCCTGGGCTACATAGTGAGTTCAGGGCCAGTCTGATCTAAAAAGCAAAACCCCGTCTCAAAAAAAAAAAAAAAAAAAAGCAGGAAAGGAAAATATTTCTGTTTATCTTTCTGAACTCACTGATCTACAGCTCTAACTCACCTGCTTTTTTAGGTTAATCCGTTCCTCCTCCATTCCTGTATTTCTGCTTTTGGTTTCATTTGCTAATTATCTATCAGTATATGAGAATTTCTTACACTCTCTGCATAACTATTGGCTTATTGGCTTGTTCCTTGTTTGGCATAAAGTGTCGCTCTGTGGAATGAAAGAAACAAATCATCACGGGCTGGAGAAAAATGAATTTGCTATTATATATTCGGCCCATAATTTTTTAAAATTTCTCCCCAGTGATTGAGCTGAGATTCAATTCCTTTTATTGCCTTTGGTATTTCTGGCAAAATAAGACAGACTGAAAAAAGAAAAAATTCCAGTGACCTTTTTCTTCTTTTTGGCCTGAACGTTATACTGTCACTTAAACACTAGTCAGGAAGATAAATGTTTCAGCTTAAATTTTCTCACTTATGAGTCATTTACCTTTCCCTCGTCTAACCTCCTTCAGAATCCATCAGCTGGAGCCCAATCATTTCTGCCACTAACTAGCTTGTCATTTACTGAATTCATTAATTTCTGCTGCTTGTACACTACATACCTTAAAAGTGCCCACTTTAAGCACTTCCATTTATTCTCCTAGAAATGCATCATTATCTAAAGGAATAAACCTTTTAACCTGAATCAGCAATCAAAGAGCTTGAATAAATGATGAAGTAAATTAGTCAAAATTACAGTGCACATGGATTGGAATTCATGGACCCCTGAACCCTTAGCTTATGAATTTATCTTGGGAAGCAATGGCCCGCTTGCAAATTGTGTAAGAGACAAACTAGTCTAAACGTGCTTCGCCCCATTCCTCCCCCTTGTACTGAGCTTTGATGGGGCTAAGAAGTGGAATACAAAATACCTCTATAAATACACGCAAAAAATACCCACCACAATGCTTTCCATACTGTTGAACACATAGAACTAATCAGTTCTTCAAAAGGTGACAGAGTGAATAAAGACTAATGTATTGACAAATTAAATTGATGTACACAGCTATTACAAAGAAGATATATTTATTCTGGTCAAAGTATGAAGCTATGCAAGGGAATAATATAGACCAAATTATAATTGTGGCTAGCTCTGGTGAGTAGAAAAAGCTGTACAACTAGGTGGGAGCAGATAGACATACTTAAAGTGCTTCATAAAGTATAACTTACTAAGCTTTCTGGAAAGTATGCAAGTGTCCTTACATTATTTTTAAATCTGTGTATCTGAGCTGTTTACTTCTCAGTTGCTGGGCCAACTTTATAAGAACTTCTTACTAAAATATAATAAAATCACTGATAGTGCATTTCATTATAATGCTAAGAAATGGTCTGTAAGATGAGAATGATATATGATATGAGCATATATGTCTGTCTAGGGGCGAGACTTCAGTGTTAAAGACATTGATAATTTGGATGTTTTCAGTAAATTGAGTTTATTAGTACATTTTAGGTATACATATGATCACATCCCTAATGGAGAATTTGTACCTGTACATGATGCATTTTGAATCATATTTTTCCAATTGGCCTGCCCTACCTACAGCCCTCACCCCCTATATACATAAGATTTGTCTCTATTTTTAATTTGTTTTATTATTTTAATTGATTTTATTGGTACACTTTATATAACATTATGATCACATTCATCATTGACAATTTATACCAGTACATGAAACATCTTGATTCTCATTTTTTCCCATTCCCTTGCCTTCCCTGCAACCCTGACCCCCTATATGCATAAGGCTTGTTTTTTATCATCAAATTTTTTCTTTCTCTTCTTTAATTACCTCTTACCCTACCTTTTACCTTTTCCTTTTGAACATTTTCTTCCTATTGCACAATACCTGCCACACCTTTTGAAACTCATTTACACCTTCAGTTTTTCATATGAGAAATGATATGATATTTACACATCTGAGTCCTATTTATTTCACATATGAGAATACATGAGGTAATCCACTTGAGTATAAATGTCTCAAATTTATCATTCTTTGTGGGAAAGTAATACTCCATTTTATTTCTTTAAAACACATCTTCTTTATCCAGTCTCCTGTTGATGTGCATTTGGGCTATTTCCAAGATTTAGCTATCACAAATTGGGCTACTATAAACATAGGTGCACATATGTCCCTGTGACCTGAATCTTTCAATTCTTTTGTGTGTATACCCAGCAAGCAATTAGCAAGGTCAAACGGGACCTCAAGTCCTAGTGTTTTTTAGGGAATCTCCCCATTGATCTCCACAGTGGTTGCACCAGTCTACATTTCCATCAACAGTGGAGAAGAGTTCCTTTCTCCCCACAGCACCAGCAGCATTTGCTGTTGGTTGATTTCATGACAGCAGCCATTCTTTATGGAGTGAGATGAAATCTCAGTGTTGTTTTGATCTGCATCTCGTGAACGACCAATGATGTTGAACATTTCCTCATATGTTTCTTAGCTGCTTTCACTTCTTCATCTGAAAAGTGTTCATTTTAGATGCCCATTTTTTCATTAGGTCTTTAAATTTGGGGGCGGATGATTTTTTAAATTCTTTATATACTCTACATAGTAGATCTTCATCTGAGAAATAGCTGGTAATTTTTTTTTCCTTATGGTAGATTGCATATTTGCTCTTCTGGTGATTTCGATTGTTGTCCAGAAGCTTTTTAATAAGCTGAGACCCAGTTGTTGATTCTTTCTGTTAGTGCCCACGCTACTGAAGTTTTGTTCATAACGTCTTTCCCTAAGCCAATGTCTTCAAGAGTTCTACCTAACCTGTTTTGCAGCAGGTTTAGTGTTTCTGTTTTAATATCTAAGTCTCTAATCCACTTTGATTTGAGTTTAGTGCACAATGAAAGAGATAGTTCTAGCTTTGGTCTTTGAAGATTGAACCCTAGTTTTTCCAGCACCATTTGTTAAAGAGGCTATCTTTCCTCCATTGAGGATTTTTGGCTCCTTTGTTGAAGATGACGTGGCTCAGTGTATCTGGAGTAGTTTCTGGATTTTCTAGTCTACTCCATTGATCCTTGGGTCTGTTACTTTGCCAGTACCATGCTGTTTTTAACACAGTGGCTTTATAGTATACATTCAATTTGGGGATTGTGATACCCCCTTGCCATATCCTTGTTGTCTAAAATTGCTTTTGCTATTCTAGGTCTCCTGTGTTTCCAGATGAATTTTTTCATTATTTTCTGTAACTTAGTGAAATATGCTGCTGGGTTTTCAATGGGAATTTCACTGAATCTGTATAGAAGTTGTAGAAGTATAGCCATTATGACAATATTGGCTATATTTCCACCCAGGAACAAGGAACATCTTTCCATTTTCTGACATCCTCTTCAATCCTCCTTTTCAGAGTGCTGTTGTTTTCAGAGGAGAGTTCTTTTACCTCCTTTGTTACATGGATTCTTGGATTTTTTTTTTTTTGGATGCTATTGTGAAAAGAATTGATGCTCTGATTTCTCTTTCACTGAGCTTATTGATTGTGTATACAAAGACTATTGATTTTTTGAGTGCTGACCTTGTTTCCAGCTACATTATCAAAGCTGGTGATTAAGGTTAGTAAACTTTTGGTTGAGTTTTTAGGATCTATATGGAGTATCATGTCATCAGCAAATGACAGCTTAACTTCTTCCTTTCCTATCTTTATTTTTTTAATATCATTCTCTTGTCGAATTGCAGTGGCTAATTTTTATTGAACAGTTGATTTGTCTATTTGTGGCAATGAGGTATTGAGGTCCCACACTACTATTGTATTAGTGCTTATCTAGCTTTTCACGTCCATTAACATCGGGTGCCCTAGAATTTGATGCATATATATTTATGAATGGCTTATCTTCCTTTTGCATTATTCCTGCTACAAGAATGTAGTGTCCTTCTTTGTCTGTCTTAATCAGTTTGGTTTGAAATCTACCTTGTTTGCAAATAACATAGCCACTCCTGCTTCTTTGTAGCTTCTTGTCTCAGGAGAATATTTTCCATCTTTTCACTTTCAGTCTCTGGATTTCTCTTTGAATTAGGTATGTTTCTTGTATACAGCACATTGCAGGATCTTGCTTGTTAACCCATTCTTCCAGTCTGTGTCTTTAAATTGGCACATTGAGACCACTGACATTAGTGAGTATAATTGATATGTAGTGATTTATACCTGTCATGATGTTTTGCTGTTCTTGGCTCTTTCATTCTTTGTTTTCCCCTTTCCATTCAGTTTCTTGCCTTGCCCACCGAGTTCATTCACTCTTTTGGATCTCATGGGATTGTGACAATTATTATCTTTTTCTAACATATTCTTTAGAAATTTTGGGATGCAAAATTTGTATTTGTGAAGTTTCTCAGGTGTTCTTTGTCATAGAAGTACCTTATTTCTCCATCAATTTTCAGAGTGTTTTGCAAGATAACATCAGTCTAGGTTGGAGGTTGTTTCACTTTAGGGCTTAAAACCCTTCACCTCAGGCTTTCCTTGAATTGAGGATTTGTGCTGAAAAGTCTGCTGTGATTCTGTTAGGATTTCCTCTGTAGGTGGTTTGTTTCTTTTCTCTGACTTCTTTCAATATTTAATTGTTCTGTTGGATTTCTGAAATCTTGCTAATTTTATGACTAGGTGTAGATATTTTTACATCTCAACCATTTGGAGTCCTATATGCCTCATTTATCTGAATGCCAGATTCTTTTGCTATTCCTGTGAAGTTTTCTTCCATTACATCTGTGAACAGTTTTTAAAATATCTTTTTCACTGTTTCCTGCTTACTCACTGACTCCAATCAGTATCATGTTATTCTTCTTTGTATCATCTAGAACCTGTTGGATTGATTTCTCATGGTCCCTTGCCATTTTCTATAACTTGTTGCTTTCCTGTTCATTAGATGCAATCCTATTTTCTAGGTCTGAAATTTTATCCTCACATTTATTAATCCTATTTCACAAACTTTATTTGGAGTTTTTAATCTCCTGGAACTCTGTTTGAAACTAAGTTTAACAGATTCCATTATTTTACTAATCTAAGATTCTATCATATTCCTGATCTCTTCTTTAGTGTAATAATCATATCTTTCACTATAGATAACATCTCTGTTTTTATCTCAGATTATATCTGATTTACTTTTTTCTTTTTTTTTCTTTTTTTTTTTCTTTTTTTCTTTTTTTTAGGTTTTTTTAGACAGGGTCTCGCTTTGTGGTTCAAACTGGCCCTGAGCTCAGCCTCCAACTCACATCACAGCATACTCCTGCCTCTGCCTCCCGAGTGCTGGGATGACAGGCGTGAGCCACCACGCCCGGCACTGTGGTATGTGGTCCTGGTTGCTGCTGGGTGTGAGTCTCCACACCCAGTATTGTGTGTGGTTACTGGGGGATCAAACCCGGGTCCTTGCGTTTGCAAAACAGGTGCCAGAACCACAGAACTAAATCCCTGCCCCAATTAAAAGTATTTTTAAACTTAATTTGAAGATATCTGTAGGTCCATCCATTGGAAATATCAATCAGCAAGGTTTCTTGTTGTTTCCCAAAGTGTATCTTGAATCCAACCCCTTCTACCTCCATTGTTCCCACCCTACCCCAAGCCACAGTCATCTGTCCCCTATCAGAATAGCTTCCAAATTAATCTTATTTCTAGTTTGACCCACCTTACAGTCGATTTTCCATGCAGAAGTCAGCATAATTTTTTTTAATTATACGTCAGATCTTATCCCATTCCTCAAAATATTTCCATAGTTTCTTGTGATGTGTAGATCAACATTTTACCATAACCTATAGGGCCTTCCAGATCTAGTCTCTGTCTTGTTAAGCTTATGTCCTATCCTGCGCCCTTTTGCTCATTCAGCTTCAGTCATACTGGTTTCTTTTTGCTGTACTAAGCAAAAAACATATTCACTTCTTGGTGAACATCTTCAGTGACTCAGTGAGAGTCTCAGTGAGTGTTTGATTGCCACAGACAATACTTAATTTCCATGGTGATAGCTCTGGGAGTTCCAGCCCCATGGAATAATTTTGACAGAGCCAAGGAGTCCTCAGAAAAGAAGCAGCACAGCAAGTATAAAAATAAACAACTAATTAATCAAACTAGGGTAACAACCAGGAAATATCATACAAAAACTTTTTTAAAAAATAGTACATGATTTTTTTTAACATTCTATCTCACCTATTGTCAAAAATCATCTTAGAGTTTTTCTCTAAAATTTTCATTGCTAAGGATTTACCTCTTAACTGGAAGTTCTAAGGTCGGAATGGCTAACATAGAATCAGGGATACAAGAAGCATTTAGTAAATGCTCTAAGGGCCATGTGAACTGAGATGAAATATAATGAGATCTAATTCAGGAAGGTAAAGATTAGGAAGATCTGGCTTGGTAGAAATTAAAAAAAAAATGGTCTGGTCTCAACCTAAGCTGAAATAAAGGGCTCTATTACAAGGAACAATGCAAATATAAAGTAAATATTTAAATGTTTTAAAAATATTATTACAATTTAAAAAAAAAAACACATGACCACTAATAGGACTCAAAACCCTCCTTCTTAATTTGGACACATGACATCATTTTGCCACTTTCAAGCTGTTCTGGAAGTCCTCACAAAGTTCTGGAAATCCTCTTTCATGTCTTCGCAAATTGTGTTTAAAAATACAATGAATACTTCTGTCAAACATCGTCCAACAGAAAGGCACGCACTTAAATGCATTACAGTGTATCCCCATCCACCTTATGCACAAGATCTGGCATCATACCACTCCTAGATCTTTCTCAAAGTCAAAATGGCCATAAAAAATAAATATTTTGAACCAGTTTGGGATAATAAGGCAGCCACAAGAATGCAGCTAAAGACACTCAGGAAAGAGGACTCACAGAACTGCCTCAGAAGGTGGCAAGCATGATGATGTCAGTAAGTTCAAAATGAGGGAGAAAACTTTAAGGAGGGCTAATTCCAATATGTCTTTTACTTTAATAGATTTTAATTTAAATACTCAGTGTTATTTTCAATCACACTTCATATAGTCTTTACCCTTCCACTAGAGTGATGCTTGACAAATATTTGTTGAAAGGATTGACAAATGACTAAATACATTAAAGCAAAATCAGGCAGCATTGATAGAAAGCAATGTTCCAATTAGAAGATACAGTTTTTTTAATTTAAATATTTATTGGTACATTATGAATACACGTCATCATCATCATCATCGCATTCAACACTGAGAGTCTTGATTCTCAGAATATGACACGACTTGATTCTCGTTTTTCCCCTTTCCCCACCCTGCAACCTCCCACCCTCTATATGCATAATCTTTGTTTCCTTTTTTCTTTATTACTGTCACACCCTTTTTCCCCTCATTAGAAGATACAGTTTTATTTTGTCTCTGTTGTAGTCATACATCTGGGAATGCCACGCTGTGTTTAGACATTCCAGTGTAAGAGAGTCATCACAAATTAGAGTATGAACAAAAAATTAAAGGTATGCATATTCTAGGATAATCAACCAGTGAAGTTTCACATAATAAAAAGATGAAGAAGGAACATAATAAAAGCCTTGCAATATTTGAAGGATCGCCATATGGAAGAGCCTGCACAATTATTGTGTGTAACTCTAGCGTATAGTGCTAAAGAATAGAAGTTATGGAATCAGCTCAAAATAAGCAAATACTTTATTATATTAACTTATGTGCTATGCTAGAAGGGCTGGCCAAAATAATTGTAAATAGCTAATAATGATTTTTTTTCAGGCAAGTATAGGAAAAACACAGCAGGATACTGTGTGGAAAGATTTCTTCATTGAGAGGAAGATTGAAATAAAAAAGTGTATTTCATACCATATATTTTTATCTTTATTGGTACATTAATATTTTAAGCATGAAATAAATTCAGTAGGTCATAACTAGTGGGTTCTTTCTTCTTTTCTTTTTATTTCTTTCTTTCTCTTTCTTTCTTTTTTTCTTTCTTTCTTTCTTTCTTTCTTTCTTTCTTTCTTTTTCTTTCTTTCTTTCTTTCTTTCTTGGGGCCAAGGTTTTGTCACTGAGCTGCATCCTAAGCCCTGTTCTATTTTTTATTTTGAGAAATGTCTCACTAAGTCACTAAGTTGTCTGGGAAGGGTTTGCATTGCAGACTGCGAGAGTGCTGGGATTACAGTAGTGTGCCACTGTGTCCAGCTGGGAGTGGCATTTTTAAAAGTAAATTAGAATAGAAAATATCTGAGAGCATCACGTGGCAAAGGTGCGTGTAGTTTTAAGAAACCTGCTTTAGAAGCATATCGACACAGGTCAGAATGTATCTCCCCCACTGCAGTGTAACATGTTTGTCTTTTCACAGCTTGCAATCAAAAATGTTTGAAAATTCCTGCACTAGGTCCTCTTTCATATTTCCACTCTGTCAGTTTAAAGAACTCTCATTTCTTTGTTGCAGAGATCCAAAATTGCTGTGTACGAGAAAATGTGGTCTTACATGAAATCGGCAGAGCCATCTGTGTTTACCAAAACAACAGCAGATGGGGTGGCCCGGGTGCGGAAGTCCAAGGGAAAGTTCGCCTTCCTGCTGGAGTCCACCATGAATGAGTACATTGAGCAGAGAAAGCCGTGCGATACGATGAAAGTTGGTGGAAATCTGGATTCCAAAGGCTATGGTGTGGCAACCCCTAAAGGCTCAGCATTAAGGTGGGTGGAATAATATAACAATATCCGTGTTGTTATAGTATTCCACCTACCCTGATGCATTTTGTTGTCATTTTCTTTCTTGTGGATTTTGAGGTAACTTTTAAAAGTTTAAAATCTACAATATTCCATGGAGTTAAATAAGACGGTAAATTATGGTCTCATCTATTTAATGCATCCGTTTTTTTTACTGTTCTCTCTCTGTGTTGTCCTCTCTGACTGTTTGTTGCTGTTTTAATTTTACAGTTCAACGGCTTTTTCAATTTAAATGGTAAAAGCCAAGTTATGGTGCCATATGTGACGAATGTTAATTGCATGGATGTGGTGTTCTTGTTACTTTTTTTCTCAAAGACAATTTCCCCATCCCGCACACTTCAGTTTTGAGCAAATGTTATCCTCCATGCCACCTTCCAATATTTAACCCTGTATTTGCTGTACAGACATTTTTATAGCTCCACGTTCTGTGAAATTTAGCCAATTTGTCCTCTTGTGCTCCTTTTTATACGTTAACGATTTCCTAAGCATTTGTGCATTTTCTTACAAGTTATGTTTTATCGTTTCAAGAAATGCTGTTAACCTGGCAGTATTAAAACTGAATGAGCAAGGCCTCTTGGACAAATTGAAAAACAAATGGTGGTACGACAAAGGAGAGTGCGGCAGCGGGGGCGGTGACTCCAAGGTCAGCCTCAATGTCACCACAACCGGGTACCCTTAGTGACGAGTAATCGGCAAGACTGTTATCTTATTATTGAGGAGAGAGCACAAGACTCACACATGAAGTGGGATGACCAGGTTATTCCCCTGCTTGGCAGCTTTGGGAACCAGAAAGACTTTAGGGCATTGCCCACATTTTTGATCTAACTTGGGTCCCTTCTTAAACTCCCAGACAGAGGCTCCCTATTCACACTCCTTCCCTTCCCGCACACACTAGGCTGGTTACCTTCAAAGGCCATAATATAGATTTCAATGCTCTAGGCTTTCAAGAGCCCCGGGTTTTACTATGAGACTATCCCTACCTGCCTTGTTTGAGTGATATGTGAAATCAGATTCATCTAGTAAAAAGTCAGGTGATCGTTTCTTTTTTCTAGCACACGATGGTTCATAGAAGTTGGTTGATTGAGTGGAGGTGACTTCCTCAATTATGTGTATGGATGATGAGATGTTGTTCTCTGTATGTGATGGTCCATTTAAGCTGGCCCCATTTAACTTGAAAACCAAAGAACAAGATTGGTTTTCAAGTTAAATGGGGTCTTTCTTCAATAGGTCATTACATATAGAGACTTTTCAAAAATATTTTGTGTATTTAAACAAGTGTGTCGCCTAACTGTGCTATCATGTGTGTGAATGCTTGATTTGGCTTCTCCTTAGCCATGTTCTTGGCTCAGGTAGGTCTAACTATTACCCAGGTTGCCATCATGAGAAAACTCATCTTACCCGGCATTCCTTTGGTTCTTAACATTCTTTGGGTCTAGAGTGAATGAGTAGCCATCATCCAAGCAAAAAGAAATAAAGGTTCACTCAGAAGCCAGGACATCAAGTCATGGAAAGACACACTGGGTAAGTACCGGAGAGGATCTGAAAACAGAATGTTCCATGGCCCGAGGAAGCATATGAGATCAGCTCTGATACAATCAAGATACGATGGGCATCTTGCGGTGAACAGCAGTGTTTCCCAACCACAGCAACAGACAGGCAAGCCAAAACTTTTCTCCTTCAGGCAAAATGGTTGTACCTCTGCTCTTCTCTTTTCCTCTCCATCCCTCAGGATCCTGATGCAAAAGTTAGTTTGCCAGTGGGCAATATAATAGAGGTTTGGAAACACTGATTCAAAGCACTTTCAAATAAATAAAATTAGAAACAACTATCTTCAGCTTACAGTCTTATCGGTTATTACCAGGGCCCTTTTTTGTAAAACCTTGATTAACGAGAACCCATATGATGAGTACCCCAACTAACTGAGTTATTCCCCTCAGAACTTCATATTGATGAAAAGCATCAATAGTACCCAAAAAAGAAGATCTCCAGGAATTGATGTTTTAAGCACTTGTCAAGAGATAACCTATGGCTAGATCACATTCAGCTCTTTCTCCTGTAACTTCTCTCCATCTGAATTGAGCCACATACCTTAGAGGCTGCTTCCCTGAGGCAAGAATGTGGATGCAAGCATTTTAAGAGAACATGTCATTAGCCAAGAATGAAACAAAATGGGTATGCTTACTGAAAATTCCATCATTCCTTACGGATGTCAATTAATCAAGGTTTTACTCTGTGTCAAAAAGCAGTAACTTCCCTTCTCACCAATGTGAACTGATGATATTGACAAGTTTTCAGTTCATTTGCTTTTTGCAATGGCTAACAAGATGCTCAAAGTATTTAGCACCCAGTCTTTTTCTCGTGTTATTAGCAGGCCACCAAGAAACTAATTATATCATTGAAGTGAGCTGCGGAGAGAAAATTGAGCTTGATTGGATACACTGCTATCATGATCTCATCGTTCATACTCAGCATAGTAAAGAGGACCCATGGACTGTGTCAAGATGATGTGAAAAAATCCACATGATGCCAAGTATTCAGAAGTTTTCAAATAATCAGATGTTTGGTATTATATAAACAAAAACTGCACATATGTGGCTTATATTTTATTTTTCACTCAGATATTTTGATATCACGAAGACCTCCAAATTTTAGACCACCTGTTTGTTAATCACAGCAATGGAGCTCCTTTTTTCTCCACTAGCACTGCTGCAGAATGTTTTATCAAGTAACTTTATTGCCAGCTCACAATTTCCAGATTATCTGAATTCTGATTTGCAAATAGATATTTCAGTAGATCCTAAATCTTTGCAACTATTTTAACCATATTGCTATCTGCCAGGAATTTTTCAGATCGCTTTTCTTGGTCATTCCTTCAGTCAACATTTGAAGCTATGGATAATAGTATGTTTGGTGATGTTTACCCAACAATTGCTAATTCCTTTTCTGGATTACCAAGGAGCTTGCTTTTATCTTCTTCCTTCTCACTACCTGCTGTTTTCTGAGAGTGAGCAAGAAAATGGGGCAAGAGAGGAACTTGACTGTTCTACCCCTGCTTAGTGGTGACAGTAAACGCAAATCAATGGAGAAGGAAGTAGAAATGACGGTGAACTTGTTTTGATTTGAAACCCTGTAAATAATAATTTGCTATAATCTAAACAGAGACTAGTCTATAAGTTGATTCTGTATTATGAGAAATGGAGGCAAGAGAGGATTGTTAAGCAAATGATGAGTTTAGACGAGACTGTCAATAAGATTTTCCCTTAAGAGAACAAACGCCTTTTAAAATGTTGGCAGCACTTTATTAGATATAGTCATATTCATAACAAATTCATCTGCTAAAACAGTTCTCATAAGGACCTCGACTAACACAATGTTTTATAGTCAGTTTGAGTTACAAAGTAGACTTAAAGTAATAACACTGTCATCCTTCAAGCCCATTTTGTAATTCGGGACTTGCTTTATTCCTTCAGACAATCCTTTCCCTATGTCCAAATCAGTAAGGTTTTCCTATATTAGAAAAATGGCTTGAGAATTAAATCTCTTCATTGTATCCTGTCCCCAGTCACTGTGACAGCTGACTATTGAATATACCATCATTTCACAGAGAAAGTGAGACTCAGAGATATTGGTAACTTTGAAAAGGTCATATAGCCAATGCTGTCACAAATCTCTGCTGACTTTCAGGGTCACCTCTTGTGATAATAATTCAGACAGCAATGTATTGCATCTACCCCCCCCCCAGTGAGTAATGTGACTCTGGTTGCATGTGATATGTTTCCATAAGAATCAGATTCATTTTCATCTACCTTGGTAATGAGGTAAATGGCGTATTTAAGCCATTCCGAACCTCAATCGTGATTACTAAAAATGACAATAATCACAAAGTCTGACATTATAAGTGCTTTTACTTTTTCAGAAACACTTCCATGCCTATTATCTCTGAAACCAGAAAAGGAAGAAATACTTGTGTTACTTATCTCTCTGTCCCACTTCCACAACCTTTAAATAATGAAAAAAAATACACAATTATGTTAAATTGTTGACTTTTTCCTCTATGGCATGAGCCATTATACATTCTGGCTTTATTCTAGGGAAAAAAAAAAATCACTAAATCATGGAAACTATGAGCAGTTTTTCAAGCTGTTGTATACATGCTGAAACTAATATAACAGATATTTTACTGATTTTATTTTGTAAATACAAGGAATATAGAGCAAAATCAGTAACTGAAGCAAGTCTTGAATTGGATCTACAGACTAGAGCCAAAAGACTGCTTGGCTTTGCCAGTTTCATGCCCTGAGCTAATGAGGCCTAAACAACCTAGATGTGGTTCTTCCTTGATAGTCTATAAATGCACAGAAATCAGAACTGTGGCTTGGAAATTTTAAGTCTGAAAATCATACTTTTATGTTGGTGTTTGTTACAATATATGTTCAAATGTAGTAATTAAAGGCCAGTAGGTGTTTCAGGGATGAACCCAGATCACCAGGGGTTTATGACACAAACAGTAAAAGTCTGTCACTGTAGATCGCAGTAGAATGGAGATTTAGCTGCTGAATTACCCTAGAGGCATATTGGCTGCCTTCTACAGCCATCTGTTGTCTCATACTGACATTCTTCTGGTCCCTCCACCCACCTAATTTAATTTCCTTAATCTTGAGTAATACCTGACATCTTGGCTTTCTCATCTAGCTTTACCTTGCTGATGGGAGTGGACTCCGTGACACAAGCTACTTGATGAGGATGAGGAGTTACTCTAAACCATACCTTACCTCATCCAATATTTGTACCCAGCCAGCCTTACTCTTATTGAGGTGTTTAAGTAAACTTCACTATCCATATTTTCCAAAATGAAAAACAGCACATAATGTGTGCTTTGGGGAACAGTACAACAGAACTTTAAATGGGACTATTCTGAACCCTCAACTTCAATGAAAATTAGACAATAGGGGCCGGAGACTTAGCTCAGTGGTTCCGGCGCCTGTCTTGCAAGCGCAAGAACCCAGGTTCGATCCTCGGTAACCATACATTATACTGAGTGTGGAGACTCACCTCAGCAGCAACCAGTACCACACACCGCAGTGCCGGGCGTGGTGGCTCACGCCTGTCATCCCAGCACTCGGGAGGCAGAGGCAGGAGGATTGCTGTGATGGGAGTTGGAGGCTGAGCTCAGGGCCAGCCCGAACTACAAAGCGAGACCCTGTCTCAAAAAACCTAAAAAAAAAACAAAAAACGAAAATTAGACAACAGGTGAATGCCTTTGCTTGAAAGACATGTGGACAAAAGAGGAACAAAGAAGGATTATGCAGTTAAATCTCCAGTATTCAAATAAATAATAAGATCATTGTTATGACAAGAGCATTGATAGAGAAGTGCAGTTAAGGCATAGAAAGACTACATAGACCAAACTGACTGATGTTCATCAGGCACATTGGGAATAAAACCAGGAAATTTGTTTTGATAGATTCAAAAATCACTATCAGTTAAAGTTGTGATTACTTTCTTGTGGAAGCTTTTATGGTATCTAAAATAGTTTGTCCTCTTAAGAAATTAAAACAGGTTCGTCCTCTCTCTTCCTAGCAATCTTTGCTTTTTAATCTCATCCATTTGCTTAGCAAGTCTCTCTTCTATTCAAAGATAACCAAAAGTGACATATTGAGACAGCCTACTTCCAAGTTCCCTCAGCTCCATACTTGGTGGAGCTTAGACAAAGGACGTTGCAACTGTATTTCCCCTATGTATAAGTGAGATCTTCAGTTTGTGTATATTTCTTCTTCTGTGTATGTCTAAAAGTCTCTCGTATGCCACCATCTCTTAATCACTTCTCTTCCACACCCAGAATTCTTAGACATTCTTGGGCCTTGGGTAATGGATATGAATCTGCATCTGCTTTACCTGCAACAAAATGGACCTTTTACTGGCAGGAACCATCTCTAAAGGTAGAAATTTTGGATACCCAGGGTTAAGACGGATCCCAATGACTCTTTATTGACACTGTTATGTGTGTAGGCAAGAATCATTACAGATCGATGGCACTTCCTGGGTCTTAACAGAAGTTCCTGTGAATCCCCAAGACTGGTTTGAGATCGAGGAGTAGGGTGAGTATGTTATGATCTTCGTTGGTTTGCATGTTTCTGTGCTGGTTACTGCCTCCAGGAAATATGAAGAACTTGACCGTTTTCTTTCCTGGTAGTGACTAAGTTTTCTCATTGAACTTACTCTGGTCTTCCTCCCAAGAGCAAATCCTCACTTTTTCTCAAATGGCTGCTTCAAGCAAGGGACCTATTGCCTTAGGAACTGTGGCTGCCAAATCATTCACTTTTCCAAATGGTACTAAAGAATAAATTCTACCACCGGAAAACACTTTAAAATCCAGAAAGAAAATATTTTAAAATTATTCCCTTCTGTGACTTTTTAAAATTGACTGTGTGGCCTAAAATGAGTTCTGTGATTAGGAGATGACTATTTGCCTTTGGTGTTGTCCTGATAACATGAATGTGTTTCTTATTGACAAATAACAACAAATATTCAACATCAGAGCTACAGAAAGAGCAGCAGAGAAAAAAGCCTGAAGGTAAGAGTGATATTATCCACTTGCCAAGAAGAAAGACACTGCTGCCGTGACAAAGATTGAAGTGGTGCACAACTATGCCCTGTCTACCCCTTGAAGAACAAATCGTTCATTTGGCTTTTATTTTGAGTGGTAATAGACTACAGTCTGAAAGGTAGGATAGCAATGGAAAAGAAACATGAAGGATTTGATGTAACTGAAATACATTTGTTTAGGGTGGGAGTTGGGGCTGGTGGAGCAGGGTGGGGGCAAATTCCTTTTATGGAGAACAATTGAAATTCTTTCTCTTTTGACTTCTAGAGAGCGGTATAGCATTTGGCCCTTGGCACATGAGGCTAATACTCATTGGTCAGAGGTGGCAAAAAAGGGATCCAAGTTCTGGATTCACCTTTTTGCTTAATTTCGTCTGGCACTGATGTGAATACATCTCACAATATAGACCTAATAATTCTAAATATATATATACACTGGATATGTATATATATATATATGACTATATATACACATACATACATACACTATTACATATGTACATGTGTTTATATGTGTTACATATATAGTAAGACTGCTAGTGTGTCATCACTACCGCAAATACAATGAGACGTGTGGATGCTGGAATGTACAGTAGAAAAGGATGGTAGCTACCCCTGGCGTGGCAATCAGGAGTCAGCTTTCAGATCCCATACGTACATACCATTTTTGGAATCTGTATTTGGATATAAGCTAAGACCAATTATTTTTCAATGGAAATCAGAGCAAAAAGGGGGATGGTGACACCGTAAGATTAAACCCACAATGCATATTTTGCTCGGAATCAGAGGATTAAGCTAGATGCCTTCAGAGGCACTCGTCCTTGGTGTTTCTGGTAAACTCAAATGATGCACGCATGTAATAGGAGTTGAAAGGTCTGGGCCAATGACCTAGATGTCTTCAGAAACACTCCTAATTTCAGTTTCTGGCCTCTCTTGGTGCCAGGAAAATGAACTAAAGAAAACACATACACATTATAAAGGCCACTCAAATTCGACAGTTTGATTTTTAATGAGTGTTAACAGGATTTTCGAGTGATTCATACCAATCATGTACTTAGGAAAATATCTGTGACATGTTGCAATTAAAATTGCCTTCCCTCTATCGGGATACTTTGGGTATGATATTTTCCTAGACAAATTACACTGTATGAAATAGTTCACAACCAATAATGGTTTTGGATTCTGGTAGTAGAAAAGGTAGCTGGACAGAAGTCTAGCTTGGCAGAACTTCATCCATGAAACCCACAGCCTGTGAAGTCATAGACTGTGTTTGTTTTAAACACCACTGGCTTATGCCACATCTTCAAGTTGCTTCTGGGGCTACTGTGTTGGTACAGATGCTCCTCAATGTATTTCAGTCATTAAAACTGTTAGGCCCTTTGTAAAATGACTCACAGATTTCAATTCCTAGTGTTATATGCACACATGATTGAATTTGCTCTTTGCGCTTATATTAAATTATGATTTCATTAGCAAGGAGTAAAATAGACTTGAGCTACATTTGTGAACTACGTGATAATAAGTACTCTCTCAGACAGAGCTTCCGGAAGCTAAGTACTGTATAACAGCACATCATCGTATGTGCCTTGAGGGTCGAGGGTCACCTGGGTGCGGTGAGTTCAGTAACGCCAGCAGGCACACGTGTACATGCTCCCAGGTTTTGAAGAAAGCTCAGGCTGACCCACGAGTAGAAAGATTGAAATGAAGGACCATGTGAAAAGGAGAGAATAACAACTTTGTAAGGGGATCCAAATATGAGTGTACTCTAGAGAGTGGTTTGAATTACCATGCCTCCAACTGCTGGATATGGAAGTATAAATTCATTCACCACACATACCAAGTTACCCCCAGAAAAGGAGATATAAAGGGCTACACTGCAAATCCTGTTACTCAACAAAAATTCTTCTCTTGCTTGAACATGCCTTGGCTTTAACTAAATGAAGCAAGACCAACCTGGGCAGAGATGGCTCTGCCTGCTTCATGTACCTTTCATGTCCTGAGTTAGGCTTTGACTGCAGCAGACCAGGCTGGAGTGAGTGAGTGAGACGAGTGACTTGTCAGAATGAAAATCTGAAATATCTTCAGCGAAAAAGTCAGAAAAGCCTAGCTAAGTGGCACAAACTTATAATCCTGTCCAGCTACATAAGAAGCTGAAGCAAAAGGGTCACAAGTTAGAGTCTGGCCTGAGCAACCTGATGAGACTCTGTCTCCAAAAGTAAAATTTTTCAAATTTTTAAATAAAGAAAAAATCAGGCTGGGACTGTAGCTCATTGCTTTCTGGGTATAACTCCCATTAGCGCACTTCTTAACAAGCCAAAAGAGGAAAGAGGACTTCTGTCCCTCCACTGGGCCACAGATAATATTGAAGAGTTGTTCAAAACGCCACTAGTTACCAAGAACCACGTGTTAGTAACTTGAGGCAAATGTTCGGACCAGGAAGAGGGCAAAGAAAGGGCTTTCACCTCGGGCTGTGGCCAGCTTCCATTTTCATCACCAACATATTGAGTTGAAGGAGCAGGTTGTACTTAAGTATGCAAGTGTGGCATCCTTGCTGATGTATTACTTCTGCCCTCCTCTGTAAGCTACATATTTACACGTAGATCTATCCCTTCTATGAGCACTGCTGAAGGTCCTCTGCAGTCATTAATTAAATAGGCTTTTGCTCTTTATGTTTCCCTGCTGAGAAAGGAAGGAATTCATTTAAAGCAGAATAGATTCCACCTTCTCTCAGGTGGATAAATCATACTATATCTTGGGTTCCTTTATTTTTGAGGCCCAGAGCCACATAACAATGCAAAATCCTCTAGGATCTTCTAAGTTTCTCTAGGATCATCAGATTATTTGGAGACATCAACTTGGTAATTAATTCACAAGACTACTCAATTTTTCTTATCCTTATATCCTTATCTTGTACTTTTTAAAATAAAGTTTATACTTTCACAGAAATAAAAACATAAACATTATATCCTTATGCTAAATCTGTCTCCAAAATGCGTGGTTTACTATCACAAAAGAAACATTTGTTCTTTGAAATAGCTGATTGCAATATCTCAGCACCTTCCCTGGAATCTAGATGTCACCCTCTATAAGCACAGTGCTTTGGAACTGAAGTATCACTCGGTGTGGACGGAAAAGATAGACATTTGTGTCATCCAATTTTTTCTTTAAAAATACAACTAAGACTTACCATATATGAAAAACAAAACTATGTCCCTATATTAAGTATTTCCCACAATCAAGAATCAACATCCTGATACAGGTCAACATTCCCTCCACATACTTTTACATGACTAATTCCATCCATCTCATATGCACTTTTATGACTTAGATGCCATAAAATATTTTCTTTTTGGAGAAATTTACAGTCTTTCTCTACCTCTAAACATTTTAAAAATATAACAAAATAAAGCATTTTTATTTGTAAATAGTTACACTCTGCCTCATTTCCCATTTATCAGGAGGATTTGTGTTTCAACAAAGCATATTTGTCCAATTTAGAAAATTGTATTTTAACAAAGCATATTTCCCCAATTTAGAGATTCAAAAGTCTCATGGTAGAATTTCAGTTATCAATTAGGAAAACAAGTTTGGAAGGGGAGAACATTCCCAGACACCCTACACTTAAATCACAAAGTTCTCCTGCTTTGCCCCTGAGCTTGCTGATCCATGACTTTGTCTGGGAGCGATCTAGTCAGCAAAGAAAGTCATAACAATATTGCTTCAGGGGGAGAATGCTTGGCTAATTTCCATGATAGCCATCTGGCCTACTTTGTTTAATTCTTTATATTCCCCATTGAGGTGAATACAATAAATATTTCTGACTCGTAATTCTCTCAAGCACCGGTTAAGGGTGCATAGTAATTGCTTGAAACACTACTTGGAAACATAGTGCAGCATGTAGTAAAAGGTCCCTGCTGCAAAATAGGCCCTGCTAAGTTGATAGTTGTCTGGAGAATCATGATCCCTCAAGAAAGAAATCACTGTGGATATCGAAGCCTGAAGAACAAAAATAGGGGAGCCACTAGAAAGTGCACGGAGAGCAAAGTGTATTCATTTGCCCTCTGGCCTCCTCTGTAAGGTGCCGCAGTGGCTGGAGCAGATTGCTTAACCTCTCTGTGCTTCAGTTTCTGTACTCATGAAGGAGAGCGAGACCATAACTTTACCTTCTTAGGGTGATCATTAAACTTGAACAATAATTATTAAAGTAATACAGTGAAAAAATTGTTTAAAAAACTAAAAGACAGTTATAAATTTAGTGTAGCTTTCTTGAGAAAAGTATAATAATTGTGAATGTAGGCACATAAGCCATGGGTTTCTTCCCTTGAAAAGCAGACAGTCTAGCGGGAGTCACAGACGCTGTCATAGATAATAAGCAAGATAGAGGATGTTGGCGGGGAAAGAAAATATTGGAAAATCAAAAATGGCTTCATGGTCAAAGTGACATTTAAAATGATCAAATGCTCACTTAATTTCCTTTTCTTCAAAGTACCAACGTGTGTGTGTGTGTGTGTGTGTGTGTGTGTGTGTGTGTGTGTGTGTATAGAATGTATCAAAGCATTTGGTTGATTTGAATTGGACTAGGCAATATCCCTAATAATAACCTCCAGTAAGAGAAAACCTTGCATAGGTAAGAGCAGTTTTTCTCCACCATCTTGGACTTTGAGTCTAAAACCGCAGCAAGATGGAGTTGTATAAACTTTAGCACTTAAAGTATCATAATTACTTGGCAGCTACCCTAACTTTGTGAAGTGGTATTACCTGTGATTTCTGATGACAGCTTTTATACACTCCGTGGCTGTGCTGCTGCCTGGACTGCTTGTTTTCTTCCCTCACTTTCATTTAGAAATTCCCAAATGCACATTGGCCCCCTGCCAGATTTCACAAGCCCTGGGATTTATTTTCCAATGAGAGACTGTATTTCTAGGAGTATGTCATCTGTGAGAGTTCTCTAATTCCCTACGGTATCCCAGAGGAGATCTGGATGCTCTGAGGCCTGGTTTCTCAGCCTAGCTTTACTGGCATTTGGAGCCAGATAACTGTAGGCACTGGAAGGTCTCCGGTACGTAACAGGATGTGTAGCAGTATCCCTGGCTTCTACCCACTGGACACTTACAGCATCCCCCCTTCCAGTCATAATAAGAAATGACACCAAGTACTAGCAAATGTCCCCTGGAGGACAGAAAGCCCCGCACTGTAACTATAGAGGACATGAGAGTGGAGCGCAGCTACCAGCCATTCTGTGACAGCCACTGGATGGCAAATCACGGATGGGCCGGAAGTAAGATACCAAGTTGCTTATTGATATACTAACCGTGGGTTTTGGTTAGTGTATATGGTCACAGCCCAGTATACACCCCTACTGTAGGAAAAGACTTCCCTCCTCCGAAACCAGTGCTTCTTAAACTTTTTGTCCCTGAACTTTTTTATACTCCTAAAACAGAGAACTCAGAAAAAAATTTGTTGATGTTATAGCTACTAATATTTACCACATCAGAAATGAAAACTGAAAAATGTTAAATTACTGATTCATTCATCTGAAAGTATTAAGCTCAGTATGTCAACATGAATAATATCCTTTTTATGGAAACAATTAGTGTTCCAAAGCAAAAGAAATAATGATGAGTGCTATTGGCCTGTATTTTTGCGAATGTCTTTAATATCTAGCTTAATATAAGAAAATGAGATTCTCATTTCTGTCTTCTCATTCAATCTGTTGTAATGTCACACATCATGTAGCCTTCAGGAAATTTCACTCTACATCATGAGGGAATAATAGGGAGAATATTGTTATAAAAATCTTGACTTCACAGATACTCTCATAAAAAGGTTTCAAGTATCTCCCAGGGTTCCTCGACTACACTTTGAATCTTACTGTTTTAAACTAACATGTAATACTTTTATCAAACTAGCTCACTTAAGGCTTGACGATGTCTTTGAAAACTAAGATCTCTAAAGAACAATGCCCCCATTTCAGGGGTGCTCCTAATGTGACCACTCCATACCTAATGCCTGAGAGCAGCAGTACAAAGAGACAGAAGTGAATCTTGAGCGACAGGACTGGCAAGGTCTTAGCGAGAAGCTGTGTAATGACACGGGGCCCTTTGCAATAAAAAAGGAGGAAGTATGGAAAAGAAGAAGATGTTTTGTACTTCTTCCCTTGGTCCTGAAGAGCTCAAGTCACCTCTGTGTCATTTGAAAGCAACTTTACCTGGTATCCTGGGCCAACCTAGACATTGCTGAGCTTCATGCCTGCACCTGGCTTAAGAACCAGCATTGGGGGCCGGGGAGTTAGCTCAGTGGTTCCGGCGCCTGTCTTGCAAGCGCAAGGACCCGGGTTCAGTCCCTGGTAACCACATAACAATACTGGGTGAGGAGACCCACACCCAGCAGCAACCAGTACCACATACCACAGTGCCGGGCGTGGTGGCTCACACCTGTAATCCCAGCACTCGGGAGGCAGAGGCAGGAGGATTGCTGTGATGTGAGTTGGAGGCTGAGCTCAGGGCCAGCCTGAACTCTACACAGTGAGACCCTGTCTCAAAAAAACCTAAAAAAGAACCAGCATTGGGAAGGACGTGGTACAAATAATAGAGGAAGGAAGGAAGGGAGTGGGGGATGGTGTGAGTAGGGTAAGAGGCAGCTCTCTCACTGTCTCAGGGCCTCCACAAATCCTAACATTTCAGTTTCACTGCCAAAAATACACTAAACACTGGGTTTTGAGCCTCAGTCTTATTGTTTTGTGTTCCAAGCTAGTCTGCTTTGCCTTTGAGAAGGCTAGGGCTTTGGGCATTCATCGAAATAACTTATAAAAAGTATAAAGGGACCCCAACTTCCTTGTAAGACACAGAATGCTAACATTTCACCTGCCAGGTATGGTCCTCATCAAGGAAGTGTCACTCGTCTACACCAAAGACTTACAGTTTGGCAAATCTCAAGTATTCTGAAATTGCATATTATTTTTAAATGATGATACATATCTTAGATATCTCCAGAGAAGGCCATCCCTCTGCTCTCAATAGCAAATGGGGGAAGAAAGGAAAGAGGCCTTGGGACTTGGTACGGTGGAGGCACATACATGGTTGCAAAAATTTTTCTGCTATCTTCCTTTTAAGTTAGTGACATTCAGACCAGCAGGCACTGGTATTGGCAAAATTCTTCACATTTTATTGCTTCGCAATGGTGGTTTATGCCACCCTTTGTATAAGGCAGTTTTTACTCAAAACTATTAGAGATTCTCCATTTAAAATCCAACAGCTCCAGGACGAAGAGGGTGTAAAGGTCATCATTCCTATTTTACAACTGAAGAAATCTCTGAAAGAGAAAAATTTTATCCTAAGGACAGTAAGGTGGCACATATTTGCCCCACGGTTCCAAATAGAGTCCGTATACTTTAAGCAGTGACAGAGTAAAGAGAAGCATGTGGGTCTCCTGGGGATGCACAGCCTCTCCGTTGAGGGGATCATATCTTCGAAGAACTTACCTACGCTGTCCCTCCCTGGTGCTACCCAAAAGGGGCAGAGTTGGTTTGCCATTTTATACCATGTCCGATTAATATTTTATTTTGAAAAACATCCAGCCTACTGCCTGGTGACCACGGATATATGACTATATCCAAAAGACAGTCAGTTACTCAAAAACTATGCATAAGCCTGTTTTTACCCTTAGAAATAGTCCTCTTCACCAGAACTCAGAGGCCCACATTCTACCTTTAACACTAAGATCACTGTGTGCGTGAGAATTTAGAAGACAGGTTTGTGGGATGAGCACACGTGTGTCATACGATCCTTCCATGATCATTTCCAGCCAGGGAATTCATTTGTGTAATAAGGGACAAGTAATCAGAAGGTGTGTGATCCAGGTAGGAGCTATCCTCCGTTCAGATTCATCCCTTTTCTGGCACCATCCCCTTCCTGGATCCTCCATCAAAGTCGCTTTCTGTCTGGAAGTACAAGACACCCAGTTAGATCAAAGCTAACACGCCTCCGTCACGAAGCTACCATAAGCTGCCGCCGACGATTGTCACTCAAGGGGAGACCCTCCCCACACACAGCCTGCCGGAGAAGTGCCTTTTTTCTATCCTCATTATTTAACAGTGTGTGCCGATTACTCAAAGCGATATGGGCAGGCCCTGGTAAACATAGCGTTGCTGTAGTGTTAACTTTTTATAAGGTAATGCTCAGGTTGCCTGCAGTGTCTAAAATTACTCTGTGGCCAGGGCCCCCTGCTTTATCGCTTTCTATAGTTTTAAAGTAGTTTAAAGCTTGAATAACATAAAATAACATAATATAATGTTATTTATGTTATTTCCCACGTGAAGAACGCCTGTAAACCTTGCAGTATTGAAACTCAGTGAACAAGGCATCTTAGACAAGCTGAAAAACAAATGGTGGTACGATAAGGGGGAGTGCGGAGCCAAGGACTCCGGGAGTAAGGTCAGTCCTGAAGGTCTTTGTGTACTGATTAGCAATCACATTTTGACCCACTGTTTCTTTTGTACCCCCAAATGGCTTTCCTTCCCAACACACACTCCCCGACACAGTGGGACCCCTTTATAACAGCAGCGCTAAGCGAATAAGGCAACCGCCAGCCCCAGAGGCTCACCCCATGACATCAACCGTCCACTCTGCACAAGTGTCACGATGGTGAGGGGACTCAGTGTGGCTCACCACATCCCAAAGCTGTGAAACGATAAGCTGTGTTATGAGGGGGTTTTACTGTATCTCACGTTTCCAAAGTGCAAAGAGAAAACATAACAACAACAACAACCAAAAGGAAGAAAAAAAAGATCCAGTTGTGACAGTACTTTTTCTTAATCTCTTACAATGTCAGAGACGTTGTAGTTATAAATATCTTTGATTACTGATATTAATATATTACATCTATCCCATCTGGAAACAAAGACTGGTCTCTGTAAGCAGAGTGATTAGCTCCCTCCCAGCTGCTGTCATATTGAATTCAACATCTATCTGGATCTCACAGCTCATTAAGTCTGTCACACTTCTGTCTCCAAAGGTGTTATTTGAATCTCTGAGCATAACACTTTTAAAATTTAGTCGCATGCTCCTGAAGGGTACACACTGGCAGGAGAACATCGCATTGGTGAGCATGAAACACTCTCCCCGCCTCCTTCCTGCTCCCCTTCACTCCTCTGAGAAAGTTCTTTTTAGTTTCAATTTTTGCCTTTTCCTTTTTGTGAACTAATATTGTGGTATCAGTTAATTCATTTCATGAAATGCCACTCATTTTCCCTGTGCAGTGAACCATTTTGCTACTGGTTTTCTACAGCCCTACATCAGGGAATTTAGTAACTGCTGTGAAACTTAAACATGTGGAACTTGAAACTTTGCTTGTTGCTACAGCTTTCATGGGTCACGTTAAAGGACCATTCCCCCCACCTTTCAAATACCATCTACATCTACAAATATGATGGCAGAGGGAGGGTTACCAGAAGTTGGTCCGTTTCCTACTAGACTGTAGAACATCCTTGCAGGTAGTCCCATCGACTTCCTTTAAGAGACAAGTCATTGTTTCCTGAGTGATAAGTCTTACCACTCACTAAACTTTCATTCGTCTTAGCACAGTGTCTATTTGCAAGGCTGTTGCGGACACAAGGCACCCCAATAGCCCTTTACTGAACGTGAATCGATTTCAATTAGCCTTTTTTCGAGGCAAACGAGTGCAGGGCTGGCTCCTTTGAAAATAGGATCAGAAGAACATGGCTGTAGTGCCTTTCCATTTGATGCTTTAAATATACCAGGACAGTATTAGGGGTCAGCGATGGCTATCATCTGCTCATTCTGGCATCATTTAAATATGATGCTCTAAATTCATTGGCTTAAAACTTCAGGAATTCCGTTCAGTTACATTCAGCAGCAAAATGGTTACATTCCCTCTAAAAAGACTACAAAATGCTACTTTATTTTATTTTTTTTTTCAAAGAAAGACTCCAGGCCCTTGGTGTGTCCTACCTCAAGGTAGGGCTCAAGACACCAACTTTTTTCTTCCCATCATTTAGCTGTTCAGTTTTTGCTTTTTAATGCAGACAGATAGCTCAGTCAGATGTGCAGTTTGACCTGAAAGTCACTGACCAGCTTCCTCGATTTTCCCCCCATGTTAAGTAGAAAGTGTAGAATTCTTTTTTATTATTATTCTTATCTACATTCTTTGGAGTAAAGGCTGAAAATGAGCTGGATTTTTTTTTTTTAATCAGCTGCCTCCTGGAAAAGCTTTCCGCTTTGTATGGAGCCAATCCAGGACCCAGAGTCCTCCTGACAGATACCTTAAGCTTTCAGGAAGATGGGACAGAGCCAATTCTTTGTGCTACTCCTTTGTTCTAGCAGCACAAAGACTTGATGCCCTGATTTTGACTAGGCTGAGAACCTAGCAACCAATTCCTAAAGGGAGCGATTTCTCAGTCATGGGGTGGGAAGAGGAAAGTTAACCCTTCTTAAACAAACCCTCATAATTTAACTTTCCAGACTAGAATATCACAAGCTTTCACTATTCTCACCTGATATCTTAAAGACTAGCTGTCAAAGTTGGTCACTAGGAGAACGAGGGAGAAAGGGGTGTTGAGGGGCAGAGAGAGGAAAGAGTGCTTCAAGTTCCCAAATAAAAAGAGTGTTACATTTGCAGAAATTATGCCCCAGCTCACCTCTGGAAAATGGTGTCTGTTGAAACTAGCGGAGGAATAAATTGTGCTTGTGCTTACTGTTTTGTTCCCATGACCAAGTGCTATCTTATTTCGTTGTTGAACACCCCACTTTTAAGTACTGACAGGGCATAAGGACTGAAAACTACAAGGCTGTTTAGGTTAGGCTCAAAACTGTCAACAGAAGCACAATATACTGTCCTGCTGGTTATTGTGAAACATTAGCCAATTGCCAGAGTTGAGTCATACCACTTACATCAATATTTAGTTATTATACAATTTAGAACTATCTTGTACTGTTGTAATGTATTATAATGTCCCATTGCCTCGGTTTTGCCCAAGAACTAATCATGTTGTTCGTTTCTCTTAGGACAAGACCAGCGCTCTGAGCCTGAGCAATGTGGCAGGCGTTTTCTATATACTTGTCGGAGGTCTGGGGCTGGCCATGATGGTGGCTTTGATAGAATTCTGTTACAAATCTCGGGCAGAGTCCAAACGCATGAAACTTACAAAGAACACCCAAAACTTTAAGCCTGCTCCTGCCACCAACACTCAGAATTACGCTACATACAGAGAAGGCTACAACGTGTATGGAACAGAAAGTGTTAAGATCTAGGGGTACGGTGAAGGTCTAGTAAACTAATCAACCTTACATGACTATGTGTTCACCCCTTTATTTTTTTTTCTGTCTTTGTTGTTTTAGTTTGATTCTTTATTTTAAGCATTGTCTCTTCTTTGCAACCATTCAATTTGTTTGAAATGATAACTGACCATTCTTGTCAGATAGTGACACTTTTCTAATAGCATAAGTGTAATTAAAAATGTGATCTGTGACATAAAAGAAAAAACGAATTAGCTACAGCAGTCCTGTTAAATAAAAAAATATGCATGACACATACGTGAACCACACGTATCATTTTAGATAGTCTGTCTAGTATTCAGACTTGAAGGCCAAGTGAAATTAATTTTAATGATGTATTTCATTTAGTCCAATGTCTTCAAATGTTATCATTTCATCATGTTATCAATTAAACAAGAATATTAAAAGTGCATGAAATATTTTCCATTTATTCATATTGATCTTAGAAGTCTGGGGTACGTTTTATACTTTGGGTACATCTCACCTCACACTAGCCACATATTCAATATCGAGTAGCTGCATGCTGCTGGTGGCTCCTGCGCTGGCCAATGTACCTCTTAAAGAAAAGAGCTGCTCCATTAGTGACGGTGCAACTAGGACTGGACACCTCGGCCCCATCACCTCGAGTAGCACAGCAGTCTCATTAGGGAGCTATGGTTCTTCTAAGTAAGTAGTGAAGTCTGAGATAATTTTCTTAATCTTTGAACTCTGCTGTTGTCCTTCCTATAGGACTGTGTCTCTCAAAGGACAGACTAGACTTACTGATGCTGGCCAAACCCAAATTAATACTTCAGTGAGCTTGACCAATGTCACCTTAACTCTGTCAGCTACAGCCAAACCCTACCAGTATTGAGATGTATTCAAAGGTGGGCTTGTGTCAGGACAATGCCTTCCCTCTGCAGGGCTTAAATGAAACAATCTGATCAGCTTTGAGTGCCTCTGTCATTACTAACATGCTTATCTAAAATGGAACATTACTAGCAACTTCATACTCTTTATTTTAGGTGGAGTGATTTTGACCTCCTGACTACATGTTAATGTGCTAGAACTTCCACTAATGGATTTGTTTTTTCGAGCTCTTGTGTTTCACACCATGATTCTAATTCAGCCAATTTTTAAACATTTCATCCAAAGAAGTCATTTGTCTTCACCACAGAAATCACCTCGTTTGATGCAGTTGCTGGTTGTCCTGTCCTCCTGCTTGCACTTGCCACAGTACATTCAGTACACTGAACAAACCTATTGAAGAAGTATTCCCCTTACCTTAGGGAATACTCAAAACATGCTTTCATCTGTAATTAATACTGTTTACACACAGCATTTAATGTTCAGTGTACTTAAAATGTTTTACTCTTGAGTAGGTGACATAGGCTTATTTTAGTTAGGAGCATATTATTGGCTTTATTTGTAACCTATTACATGAGCAATTTCAATCTAACATCCCCAATTTTGAGATGTTAGTATCTAAGTAAAAAATACATCTTAAATGTGTGTGGCAGTTTTTTAAAGAGTTCTCTCTTTCTAGTTTCCACATTTGTAGTCAAAACTACTTCTGACTTTTTCAGCTTCAACAATATTTTTGAAATCCCTCTCATAGGAAAGACTACAATATGCTGGAAAGTTGGGGGAGATATTACCATTTTTCTTCTAAGACTGTTCTGTTTAGGAAATATTAACTTTGCCCATGAAGCTAACATTCAAAGGGATCGATTTTCCTTCTATACCTTATGCATATGCATTTCATCATTTGAGATAAGATGGGTCAGGCAGTACTTTCCATTTTAGGTATAAAACCCAGCTATATCAGTGACTTGCTATAGACAACACACTTAGGTAATGACAGTCCTGGGACTCTAGAACCCAGCTCTTCCCCCTGTGAATATATTCTGTACTAAACCATACTGTAAAAACCTATGGCCTAGAGACCTCTAAGAAATTTGAAACTGAAATGAAATCTTATCAAATGGAGAGATTTTTAGTTTAGGTCCCATTTTCACTCCAAAAAAATGCTCTTGAAGAAGTTCCTGAAGGCTCTGCATGCCTCATTCTTGCACAAAACTATACTTTTGAGCAGTCCCATTTTCCCCAGAAAGTATCTTTGAGAAACAAATATATCAGGACCCAAGGTCAGACAGTCTGCAGACTATTCGCTATCCTGAGAATCTATGTCCCTACTTCCCAACTATTGTAGCTTGGATCTCTTGTTAAAGCCTACAGCATGCACCTCAATCATGTGGCAATATTATAAAATTGTGGAACCTGATTCAGTGAATCTATGATGAGGCCTAAAATTCTACACTTTTTACAAGTTCCAGGTCATGAAGATGCTATTCTCTGGGAAGGAGGCAGGAAAATGGGGAGAAGGAAGGAGAGAGGAAGGGAAAAAGGAAAGAGAGTTGGTGAAGTAGAGAATGAAGGAAAGAGAAAGAACAAAAGAGGAAAAAAAGAGCAAAAGAAAGAAGATGAAAGAAAAATTAAAAAGAAAATGACAGCTGAATCAGAAATCCTTTGTGTGAATAGAACACTGTAGCCTTAAAGTGGAGGCCCACCAAACTGGAAAAAACAGCCTCAGAAATGAACTTGCCATATTTCTGAGTCTCTGGATGTCTTTCAGTCATCTTGATTGGTCCACTTTTGTGAAGCAAAATTCAGGCTGATTGAGCCAAAAGTCACACAGAGTAGACACTGGTGTCAATGTGACTGGAGCTCAGTTAGCTAGCACCTTGGCAGCCATCTCGGAGATGATAAGAAAACCTGAGTAGAGCTTCGGTAAACAAATGTGTCTTCCAAGCCCACGTGAAGCCCCCAGATGAGAAACAAAAGCCTCAGAAGATGCCAAGAAAATCTCACATGTGTCAGTCAAGGGATATAAAGCAAGCTGAGAAAGAAACAGTAACCTCTCTGCTGTCTTCAGCAAATTCAGTGACATGATGCTAAGGGAGTGTTGGTTAAATGAAGAATGAGCTCTTCTCTCATTCATTTTTTATTTCCACTGAAGTTCTAAAATATCTCCTAGAAACTCCTAATGTGTCATCTAGGTATTAGGCTTCCAGTTCTCTGAGCTGGCCTATATCTGTCAGGGTTTATTCAGGGGCACAAGGACAGAAGTATCCTGAGATTTTACTTTCATTGTTAATTGTCAGAGCCTTTGTGGAAGGGTTATAGTACTACTAATTGTTCAGGAAGAATGACTCAGGGTAACTCACTGGCAAGAATAGGGCATAATGAAATCTGGTTAACAAAAGGGCAGCCTTGAAAGACAAGGGATTCGTTTCTCATTTTGTCTCAGTGATAACACCATCAGGATTACTGCACTCACAGGCACCTGTGCCTCAGGCTCATATCATATTTAGCGCACACTGGAGTTTAGACAGCCCCTTGATGTCTAATAACTCTCTGGGTTCCTCACTGCTCACTGAAAGTGTCCCTCCCCCCCACACTACATGCCTTGTGAAAAAACCATCGAGTGTTGCAGATCTGCTGCACCTAGTAGTTGACTCTGCCAATTACTTTAAAGAACTCTTTCCAGTTTCCACATTTGTAGTCAAAACTACTTCTGACTTTTTCAGCTTCAACAATATTTTTGAAATCCCTCTCATAGGAAAGACTACAATATGCTGGAAAGTTGGGGAGGATATTTCCGTTTTTCTTCTAAGACTGTTCTGTTTAGGAAATATTAGCTTTGCCCATGGAGCTAACATTTCAAGGGATCAATTTTCCTTCTATACCTTATGCATATGCATTTTGCTGGAGAAATTTTCCTTCCTCAGTTTGAAGAGCTCATCTTTTGTCAAAGTGGAAACAAAACTCTGGATAACTGCAGTGGTGATGATTTTTTTTTTTCTCACAAGAGAAATTTTAGCTTAGTGATAATATCTCATTTATTTACATTTTCAAAAAGGAAGCAGAGGCACTGAGGGGTTAGGTTACTTTCCCAAAAATCATGCATCTAGATAGTGACGCCCCATAGCCAGTGTGGGGAAGGGACTTTGGCCTTCCTTCTATAGACATAAAACTACTTCAAGTTCCAAGAAATATGACTCAGGATTTAGGGGCTCCAAGGAAGAGGTGGGCTGACAGCCACGATGATTTTACTCTGCCTTCCTTGGGACTTCTGGCCTTCGGGTGTCTCTTAGACATTCTTCTTGAAGACATTTTATTTTAGAGTCAGCTGTGGATAATGACGATGCTACTCCTTTGGAGAAAATTCAGTGTTCATTCAGGAGAAAAAGAAATGTTCTTTTAGCATCCAGGGAAAATATGAGGTGGGGAGCACAAGCTTGAAGAGAAAGCAAGACACTGATCTCCTACATTCAGAGTCAGGGACAAGTAACCGCCCGCACTAGTTAGTAACTCCGAAGGAAGGGTGCCACCAGCAGCATCTTACTCAGGCCCACAATGCCAGGGCCAAGACCCCGGGGTGGAGAGCACCTTGAGTATCTCCGCTCTGGCTTCTTATTGGCATATGCTGTCTCTTTGAAGTCCTTGTGCTATTTTCAGACTTGAAGAACTTAAGTCGTATATATTAAGAGAAATAGTCACATTTCTGTCAGTGAGCAGATTTTTCTTTCGTAGCCAAATGGATTTCAATTCAGTGAGCCCTAAAATACTGTTCACCTGTGATGTTAGGTAAACAATGCTTTGTCATAAACTTTGCAATCAATGTACGCTCTTCAGTATAGTTTTTCTGCCTATATCCATTTCAATGCCACTAAAATTTCTAGTATATTTACATCCTAAATGAATAAAGTCTTGAGTTTGACTTCATGCAAGGCCCATATGTTTCTCAGAAAACCAATTCATGTACTAAAGAATGATCCTAAGTTAACCTATTGCAAAGCATTTGCATTGAACCTGAAGTATTTGACTAGATCTGTTGCCTAAGCATAGTCAAATGAGGCGTAGCCTTGGGGAGTGATGATTAGAGAGAACAGCCACAGATTTCATCCAAGAGAGACTGAGAAATCATGAATCTTTCATTTTCCAATGGGAAAACCCCTTTCAACTTGGATATTCCCTTGCCTTTGCAGATCCTTTCCTATTGGAGGTGAACAGTGAGAGGAAATCACCGGAAACATGGCTGCTTCCAGGATCCTGAGCCAGATTTCACTCTCCTTGGTGTCGGGCATGACACGAATATTGCTGATGGTGCAATGACCTTTCAATAGAAAAACTGATTTTTTTTTTTCCTTCAGTGCCTTATGGAACACTTTGAGACTTGCGACAATGCAAACCATCATTGAAATCTTTTTGCTTTGCTTGAAAAAAATTAAAATAAAAACCAACAAAAAAATGGACATGCAAGATTCCAGTATGCGAAAAAAATCTTACTAAAAAAGTCAATTCAACAAAAGCCATTCTTTGATACCACTGCACAGTATACAAACACCATGTTCTTTAATACACACACACATACACACACACAAATTTAAAACTCCAGTTTAGCAAATAGGCCCACTCATCTTAGTTAAAAGAATTAATTCCTCCTGATTATAAACATATATATACATATATGTATATGTATATATACACACACACACACACACACACACACACACACATATACATATCTGTCTCCCTGTGTTTGGGAAGACAGACTGGCATTTCTTCTAGGATCTGCTGACCAGATGTTTTTGGTATTTCCTGTTGGTGGTGATATTCTGTATACCCTATTTCCTTTCAATGTTGCTGAAATGTGTATATCTTTAGAATGTAAATGCGACACTTATGAAAATTCAAATGCTTTGAAAAAAGGGACTAAACGGTGACTTCTCTGTGATCTCAAAATGGTTTTGTACAAACGCTTGGGTAACTTCCCACTTGGTACATGGATCAGTAGAGCTTTCAAAACCAGTGCGCAGGTAGCAAAGGATGGGCACTATCAGGCAGACCTCTCGGTGCTTTCCTAACACGGATCCCGGGGCTTTCCAAGAAGCCTGGAATTTCAGCTCGCAGATCTGTTTTCCTTGCTTCCGTGTGCATTTTAAGTCTGAATAGCCGAGTATTTAGCATTGAGGTGGGGGAAATGCTGCCGATACTCCCAGATGTGTTTAGAGTATCTTTCTCAAAAACAACACTGTGTTTAGCTCCGCTTTCTCTGCTCAGTATGCCTTTCAAGTGTACACCACTGAGACAGGACCGCGTTGCAAACTGGGCCAGTGGGTTCAGACCACAGTTCTCAACCTGACTTTATTCTTGCTCGGTCTGTCTTACCAGCTGTTGCCTGTGACTGCCCGCGGCTCTTCGTCAAACTGCATGTGTCCTTTTCTAGTTTGCGAAGACTAAAATGCTTTCCCAAACCTACTGGTAATCTGAGGGCCTCAGCATCACTCCCAGGTCCTCACTTGGAGCAGATTCTCTACTGACTCTCAGAAGATCCATCTACTGCTCTACAGGCTATCAAGTAACGAATTGCATACCTGCCATGGGCATCGTCAGAACAGCCAGAGGAAATAGTCTCCGCTCACTAATTACCTCCTATATAGCAACGTATGCTTTCTGTAGTTCAGTAGTTTGCTCTCATCAGTAACGTGCATTGGGAAGTTTCCAGACTGTAAAAACTAGGAGCTCACCTTCATTTCCCAAGTGTGACCCTTAGATGCTTAGTTGACTCACTAGATATTTGCTCCTGTCTTCAGAAAAGAAAGGAAGAAGTCTCGTTCCAATGAAAGATTTTCAGAAAAGTGTAATATAAACTTTCATTCCAAAAATTGTGTCATAAGCGAATAATTCACTTGTCAGATTTTAAATGGTATTGAACAAAAAGGAAACCTGTTGTGTTTTTGTTTGGTTTTGTTTTCACGAAACTGTGATTTTCAACTTATGAATGCTATAATGTCCCAGTGCGGGAAGCTAATGCTGTGTGAATACAAAGTTGTACAAAACAAGACAACCAATCTACACACAAATGTTTTCATAGGCACTGTATAAGAGAAATACATGTTTATTGACTCAAATCAGTTTTTCAGAGAGAAACCTTCACTGGGATAAAGAAGTGAGTAAATTGGTTTATTATTTTTTAAAAAAAAACTTGCATGTTTAAAAAAAGTTGATTGCTTCGAATTTCTGCTACTAACTTCAAGCTATGGGAGTTTGGCAGTACTCACTTGAGGATATTTTTTTCCAATTCTTTTCTTTTTGTTGTTAAAGCTGTACTTCAGTGAACAGAAAAATTGCCAAGCAAATTAATGGCCATAAAAGCATAAATTGCATGTGTGGGCATAAATACAGAGCCTCATTGCCATGAGGTATTGTACAAAGTTTTAATACATTTTGTAAATAAAATTGTAAAGAAAGAGTTCTGCTTCTATGCTTTGACTGACTGTTTAAAATTCCCCTGGATGTGACCAGAAGTCATGCACTGAAAATTGCCAGTGAGGTGATCATTGCTTTACTGGCAATTTTCTTTTTTTTTTTTTGAGACAGGGTCCCGCTTTTTATAACTCAGGCTGGCTCTGAGCTCAGCCTCCAACTCACATCACAGCAATCCTCCTGCCTCTGCCTCCCCAGTGCTGGGATGACAGGCGTGAGCCACCACGCCTGGCATTGTTGCATGTGGTCCTGACTGCTGGTAAGTGTGAGTCACCACACACAGCATTGTTGTATATGGTTACCTACCATCAGACTCGGGACCTTGTGCTTGCCAGGCAGACGCTGGAACCATTGAGCTAAATTCACAGCCCCCATGAAGTTTAAATACAATTTTATCCAATATACTAAACTATCCTATCCAATATCCAATATACTAATACAGACCCGTTTTATATTATAATGACCATAGCAAATAGAAAGGAAAGGGAGGACATGATTGGCAATGGAGCTAGAAAAGAGGAAAATACAGTAGAAATTCTAGATAGATAAAGGAAGAAATATGTCCAGAGTTAGAGAATCAGGAAGGACAGAACATAAAACCTTTGAGAAGAAAAATATTAATGGAAAAAGCAGACTTTCAGAGAATTCTGATATAATTGCACCATGCTCAACTTGGCCTGTAGGCTCCAGCATAATTGCTACCCTCCACTGTCCTCTGAAATGCTAAGTGTCAAAACATTTATATTTCATAAATAATTCTTCAACTTCGTTTCTTTTTTAAAATGCAGACACATGTATCAGGCCTATCAAAAGAAAATTGATTCTCTAAGGGGCAGATTCGGTGAGTAGATTAGACTAGACAGATGGTCCCTTTGGGGGCTGATGAAGTCAGCTCAAGTAGCAAATGCCATTCCCAGATCTTCCAATATAATAGATTTCTATTTTAGCTGGAACTGTAATTCCTTACCCCAGAGGAGAAGTTAATCTCAGGTGTGGTAGGAGATGAGAATGAAGCACTATTTTGAGTCAGGTGGTGTTTGGGATTTTTCTCCTTGAAGGAAGAGACAAACAAAAGGTCAGCCTTGCCAACTGATTCTTCAAACAGGCCTTTAGCTTCCCATGATTGGCTCACTCCTGTGCACAAAAGAATGATTTTTCAGCTCTGCTTTGGCTTTCCTGCCACATTAAGAGTCACCTCTAATCACACCCTGTCGAAAGAACAATCTTTAAACAAGAAAGGCAAATATATTTACAAGAATCCTTGGTATGATCATGGCAGAAATAGTGCTGCAAATTGTTTTTCTGCTGATGTATGGGACAAGATGTTGACTGTGACTTGAGGCAATGAATGTAGATAAGAACAAAGATACAAGAAGTAAAATCATTATTCCCCCGAATCCACACTCAATCAAGCAAAGTAGACACTATTGTGTGCTACCTCACAAAATCAAAACTCACTTATAGCACAAACACCACCAAAATCCATTATTTGTCAGAGTATTACTTTCAAAAACTGGAATGAACTTTTCAGCTACTTGGGGCTATATCTATCCCTCCTGTCCTCACCCTGTGGGCAGCAGTCCACTGTCACATCACTTGGAAAACATGAAATGCAACAGCAACACATCTGCATGCAATTATGAGAGGACACAAAACTTAGCAACTGAACAGGAAAATCTCTCTTAAATCTAAAATCACTATAAGAACTTAGAATTTCACTCCTATCATTCCGGACTGAACGGAGGGTGTATTCTTAGGAGACAGTACTGGAAAGTACTAAGAATTATAAAAACTGCTTCCAGAACTGAATGAAAGAATGAAGAGCCTGAACTATCATAAACATCTAAGATGAGAAATCATGAGCCAGCCATCTACACTTGCTTGTTTGTTGACTCATAATGCCCTAGGTATAAAAGCATGAAACAATTTGTGATGAAAGCCTAGGAAATTATCCTTTTCCAGTGCCGACAGCTTCAACAATCTTACCCCTGCAGTGGTTTCACTGAGCCACAATCCTAGAGCAAAAAAGTGAACTTATAATTTTTCTGATAAATATTAATTAAACCTGAGGGAGTCAATTAAGTTTTGGCTGAATCTCACAAGTTTAAATATTAAACAACTTCTACAAGTATTCCCAAACAACACTGTTGTCTTCCCTTAAGAGTACAGGAGTTTCCCTGAGAGAGCATAAATCCTCTCTGAACATGGTTAGCCCTCTAGGGCTCTCATTCTCACCCTCCATTTTGAACACAGAAACTATGGTGACTCTTCTACCCTGTCCCTACAAGAGCTCCTTCTAAGAATATCTATCTTAATTTAAAACCCAATAGATGGCAAATAAAATAAAATATGAGAATAAGTTAAAACTACATGTGACAATCTGAGGAAAAATTAGCTCCCACCCAGAAGCAGAACTCACAATACAGACAGTGAAAAACATGAATCAATTGGGCATCAACTTTTATTACTATATGATGTAGTAAAATGTAAACATATAGTTATTTGCATCCTTTGTATCTCAGCATCATGATATGGTTTGCACACATGTGGAAGAAAACCAAGGCTATCATAAAAAAGGAATGTGGAAACCCTAAAAATGCTAATCAGGGACCCAAAAGTGCTCCTCAAACATAGTAACACAGTGAGATACTTCTAGTCCTCCAGTGAAGGTATTAGATGGAACTTGAAGGGAATGACAGAACAAGAACAAAACATGTGAGGGGTTTTGCACTTCATTTATAAGTACTAAAGCATACACATTTGTGTGAGTGTTCAGAGTAGTCTACACAGTTCCCTCCTGAGATGTTTTTCCTTGCCTGTTGCTATAAAACGAGTTGTGTACTCTATGAAATCTCAGTTTGGAACCATAACCCTCAGTGTAATTGAATTTGAGATAGTACCTTTAGAAAATAATTAAGGTTAAAGAAGGTCCTATGTGGAAGACAGGGGAGGAGGACGCAGCCAGAACCCTTGTGGTGAACTCCAGTTCCCCGGTAGTCCCACAGTTAAAAGATTAACAACCAACCAACAACAAAGTCAAAACCTTGACGAAAAAGGCTGAGCCTGGGCTCAACACTTGCTATCTGAGCAATGGCAGCCAAAGGCCAGATACTGCAGCAGCAGAAACAGGAGTGGAAGAACCTATAACCGGAGCTTGCCTGCACCTTTATTTGGTACCAAGCCTTCAACCAGTAATCCTAGCATGCATAAGACAGCGCAGACCCACAACAATCCCTGTAGTTGAAGGTTACATTGGACAGGGCAGATATCGTTAATCTTAGTAAGTCCCAGTAAATTCCAAGGCCAATAATCTTAGTGCAGTCATCCTTGTAAACTAAGATCTTACAGGGTGAGGCAGATGTCCGCAATAATCCCAGTAGTTGATCCCGCAGAGCAGGGCGGACATCCTCAAATCCAAGTAAGTAAATCCCAGTAAATAAATCTTAAATCCGAGTAAGATGTCCAAATAAATTGTCCATGGTTCCCGACAGTCATACAGTTGAAGTCCTAATCAAAAAAAGAGGTGGCCTTCTAGGAAGGGGAGGAAAGGGAGGCCTTTCTCTAGACGTGTGGAGCAGAAAGGCCATGAGAGCACACAGCAAAAAGGTAACCGTTGAGCCAGGGATTTAGCTCAGTGGTTCCGGCGCCTGTCTTGCAAGCGCAAGGGCCCAGGTTCGATCCCCGGTAACCACGTACCATACTGGACATGGAGACTAACACCCAGCAGCAACCAGTACCACACACCACAGTGCCGGGCGTGGTGGCTCATGCCTGTCATCCCAGCACTCGGGAGGCAGAGGCAGGAGGATTGCTGTGATGTGAGTTGAAGGCTGAGCTCAAGTAACCATCTGCCAGCCAGGAAAAGAGATCTCTTGCCAGAACTTGAACGTGCTGGCAACTTATGGCAGGCTGGCAATCTGATGTCTGGCATTAAGTAGTATGATAAAACATATTAGTTTAAGCTAATTAATCTGTGGCAATTTGTTAAGCAGCCCAAGCTTTGACATACCCCTACCTGAAATTCTAACCTTTATAGTATTAGAGGTCTTGGTCCAAAACAGGGTGTACTTTAACCGGGGGACATAAGCCTCCATTTGCCCCATAAACTACAGCTCACAACTACACACTTTGAGCTCTTTTGTTTTGTTTTATATCAGGAATTGAATGCAAGGCCCCACAACTGTCAGGCAGGTGCTGTGCAGCTAAGTTACATAATTGGCCCACTTTGAGCTCTTTGTGTCCAATGACCAGAAGCTCAGAAGAAGATTCACAACCTTATTAAGCAAAACTGAGCCTGCTTGACAGGAAGAGAGGAATAATTTTATACAATGAGGAAAGAGAAGACTATATGTGGAACTCAAATGACACTTCTGCATCCCCTCTGGTAATTTCTTAACTTAATATGACTGTGAATCAACGTATGCACCAACTCTGAGAAAAGAGTCTAATCTTTAAAGAAAGAGGATTTGGGTCAAACTACAAAATACACCACTAAAATTTTCCAAGGTTGTAGATGACGGCAATTGTAGTTAGGATAGACACTGGAAGAAGGAATTATTTGCAGCCCCAGACCAGCTGAGGTATGGTTGACTGGCTCTAGTTCACAGTATGAAACTGTCTCTTCTAAAACCTACATAGAATAGCACTGGATGATAGCCTCCCTGAACATGTATGCAGAAGTCAAGCCATATGATACAAGGGATGGATTGTGGCAGACCTGGATAACCCCTATGTGTCTCTGGGCAAATCCTCTACAAGAAAGGACTTTTTGCCCAAATTC